>CM040394.1:24037608-24301525 GCA_022702515.1 Ilyophis sp. 1 JC-2022
ATTTTTTTTATTTATTAATTTTTTATTGAGAATATTAATCAGTTAACATATGATGATTGTTACAAAGTGTAGATTATGAATGAAGATAGAATTAACAAAAATTAAAAAAATAGTATTTTGTAATATGAATCTTATACCATAGATATACATATATGCTCTATGTCTTTTATTACATTACATTACATTATAGACATTTAGCAGACGCTCTTATCCAGAGCGACGTACATAGTGCATTTCCAAACAAGTAACAAGTGCGTTAAAACAATCCTAAAAAGGCAAACACGAATCTAAGCGCTAGGCGCAGTCAGTATGATTGGGGGAATTTTTTTTTTTTTTTTTTTTTTTTGGGGGGGGGGAATACACAATTCTGATTATAGTCACAAGGAGGTAGGGAGGGGTGGAGAGAGGTGCAGCTTGAAAAGGTGAGTCTTCAATCTGCGCTTGAAAGCGGTCAGACTTTCTGCTGTTCTGACCTCCACGGGGAGCTCATTCCACCACCGTGGGGCCAGGACAGACAGACGTCGAGACCGGGTGCTAGTATGAAGAGGGGGGGGTACCAGTCGTCCTGAGGAGGCGGAACGCAGAGATCTGGCAGGTGTGTAGGGTCTGATGAGCTTTTGGAGGTACGGGGGGGCAGATCCTCGGACTGCCTGGAAGGCGAGCACCAATGTTTTGAATTTGATGCGGGCCATCACCGGTAGCCAGTGGAGGTCAGTGAGCAGGGGGGTGACATGGGAGTATCGGGGGAGGTTGAAGACCAGGCGCGCTGCTGCGTTCTGGATAAGCTGAAGGGGTCTAATGGCCGATGCTGGCAAGCCAGCCAGGAGAGAGTTGCAATAGTCCAGGCGAGACAGCACCATCGCTTGGACCAGGAGCTGGGTTGAGTGGGTGGTGAGGAAGGGGCGGATTCTCCTGATGTTGTACAGGAAGAACCTGCATGCCCGGGTTACCACTGCGATGTTCTCGGAGAGGGACAGCCTGTTGTCCATCACGACTCCGAGGTTCCTGGCACAGGGCGTTGGGGTCAGTGGAATGTCTCCTAGGGAAATTATGCCATTATGCTTTTACTTCCAGGTTACTGACTGAAATTGTCGGATGAGTGCACCGTTCTGCAGATGAGTGTGCTCCTGAATTTCCTCAACAAAACCCCCGGAAATAAGGGGTTCATCCTGGTATTTTAAGTGCCCCCATTTGTGAGAAAAAGTCGCCCTTTCAAAAGCTTATGTCTTTTGCTTTTTGATGAAGTGGACTCAAATATGCGCCCTCAAAAGGGTGTAGGGGTCGTATTCGGACTCGGCCACAGTCTCTATTTTACCTGTCTTTCCACTCTACTACAGTTATGTCAGCAAATTAATTTGATTAGATTTTTGCTGCAAGTGAGTGTTATGAGTTTCCATTTTCCATAATGATATTAGTGGGCTTGACAAAATATCAGAAATACTCATAACTCATACGAGTTTGCCGTCTTGATGCAAATACAAACAAATATATACAGTACATATAAAAAATATATATTTTATTGTACTTGCATCAAGATGGCACCCTTACTATGTATATATTGGAGGCCTTGTGTAATGAGTGTTAGGAAGCCTTATGTAACAAATTTATATTTTTTAGCTTTTTTTTTTTGCATTCAAATGAAGAATTTTACTATCTATTATAAACTGAGATACACATATCATTTTAAATGTGATTTGATGTTATTCTAAAGTGGGCGTCCTTGTATCCTTTTGTATATATATATATATACAGTATATACAGTATATATATATTGTGGAGTGCCTTCAAGCACTCCACCAGGGAAGCTTAGAATTTGTTTTTGCGTGTTTTGTCTAGGTTTTCAAATAAGTTTTTGAGTTTTTGTGTGTGTGTGTTTATTCTGAAGAGGAATAGATGATGACTGACTGCAGGTGCCATTAGCAGGGCTGTTACCATGGTACCCCACGAACCAAAGGCAACAGATGATCCACAGCGCAAGCAAGCCAGAGATAAACTGTGTTTCTGGGAATTTCAGCGAATGGCTAATCATTATGCACATTCTCATCTTGCAAAATAACGCAAGCCAATGAAACACTTCAGCAGAACCTCGCAATCACATTTAAAAAATATATGTTTATCTAAGTTTATAAAAGTTTGTGAAATTCTGCATTTGAATGCATAAGAAAACATAACTGCTTCCTCAGTTCTGGTGACTCCTGTGCATGGTAGATTTTGGTTCAACTGAAATAATTCATTTTAACATAACACAAATTTTAGCATCTAATGATTTAGCCTGTAGGCAACTATACTATGCACCGATGATTGGTTGATTGATTGATTGATTGAATGATTGCTTTAATCACATTTGAGCCCTAAATACAATTGACTGGGAATGTATGGTTACTGAAACTTAACATCTGTTTGTGGTAAACGAAGACAAACATTACAAATGGCAAAAAATCTATCAAAGTCAGAGTCAATCAAATTGATTATGGAGTCATTTAAATATGCGCCATAGGCTGTATAGTATCAATCTCAAATATTCTTCAAAAATAAGACAGACAATATTATTGGTTAATTTAGGTTTTGGCACTTAAACACCCAAACACCGCCACATGATGGGAACGTCTGGACCTTGACTGGCTTTCATTTTAAGGTGTTCCCCTCTTACAGAAGAGTTAATTGTACAGAACATTTCTGTTCGGGTGGAGAAAGTTATGCTAATGGGATCCAGACTGTGAAAACATGTCCTAACCACACAATAAATATTGATCAAACAATGATTCATGCTCCTCAGAAAATGTGTAGAAAGCCCACAAGATTGAAAGCACGTGAACACTGGAAGCAGCACTGCACGTTGTAACCCTGTAGCAGTTTTATATCTGAGACTGGAATACTGTCTGGAGGCACAAGAGTGACTCTGTTATTAGAGTGCCTGTACTGATTGTTAGTGCGCCTAATAAAATTAAGTAGTACATTTTGTCTTGCCCTGAAAAGAGGAGTTTTCTGATGGATCAGATTATATGAGCTACTTAACGTAAGTCTTTCAGGACTTTCAAAGATGTCCATGACATGTTTATATACTTTCTTGACAATACTATAGGCCTATTCTGTAATACAATATTCATATCACTTTGACAACAATCTTTGTTTTTTTATAGAAACAAATATGCCTCATTGTCCTCATTTCTGACCATTCTGATCCATTCTCATTTACAATGGGCTCAATTCCTGTAACATGGTTTGGGTCAGGGGTGTCCGTTCTTATCCGAAAAGACACCAGATTCTACTTGTCAAGGTCTTGATTGAAGGTCATGATTAATTGAATCAGGTGTCATAGTGCTGGGCTAAAACAAACATGCACCCACACCAGCCCTGTTCGGATAAGACTCAACACCCCTGCTTTAGGTAGAATATTGAGGTGCTGTATTATAGCAGGGATTGCACCAAAGACTATCTTCTAATCTTCTTCTTTCACTGGCACAAAAGTAATTCTGACCGAACATATCTTGTTTGTTTCAAATGCTGTAACACTGACAGACTGCTGGTCCACCCATTTCATTGCTTTATGGAAAAAGTTAAATGCGAATTTCACAGTAAATTATACAATAATTCCGAGAACTCTAGCTGCAGATTTAAGCTCTTTTAATCAATCACATGTGTTTCGATCTTGGAAATGGCATACTTTTACAAAACAAACAAAAGGTCCGATGAGACACAACACTTCCCATGCTAACCTCTAGTATGCGTGTCAGGGGCCTGTCTGTAGGTGAATCGAGCATCTGAAGAAATAGCCTACACAGCATGTATTCCTGATTACTTTGTGTACAGAGAATCTGCATCCTTTTGATATCAGCT
The DNA here is from genome assembly GCA_022702515.1 of Ilyophis sp. 1 JC-2022. Classification (NCBI taxonomy): domain Eukaryota; kingdom Metazoa; phylum Chordata; class Actinopteri; order Anguilliformes; family Synaphobranchidae; genus Ilyophis; species Ilyophis sp. 1 JC-2022. The sequence goes on from CM040394.1 coordinate 24,041,446, forward strand.
AATGTTTAATCCTAAAGCTCAATGTATCATAAGTTAGAGTCAATATTGGATAGCATTTATTTTAGGGATGCACCGAAAATTCGGCCACCGAAGATTTTCGGCCGAAAATGGCCCAAAAGTGCATTTTCGGTTTTCGGCCGAAAGACCTAAATCACCGAAACAACACGGCCGAAACAGAATTGTAATGACGCAAACAAAAAGCGCAGCCAGCACACGGTTATCTGGATAAGAGCCAGCATGTCGGCGGTGTGGAGTTATTTCAATATCTCGGAGAAAGACCCACGGATAGCGATTTGCAAAAAATGCAGTGCTGAAATTTCAAGAGGGGGTGCATCTGCAAAGAGTTTCTCCACGTCGGGTTTAATTTATCACCTGAAATCCAAACATCCCGATTGCCATTCTGAATATGAGAAGAGTGCGGCACAGAAAAGGAAAGTCAATCCGAGCACGCCTACTCCGTCTGTGGCGGACGTTTTTGAAAAGGCAAGAAAGTTTCCCAGTGATGGTGCCAAGGCAAAGGGCATAACACAAAAAATAATGGAATTCATTGCCTTAGATGATCAGCCGTTCTCTGTCGTAGAAGATGTGGGATTTCGTAGGCTGATACATCATATTGTTATATCTTTCAGCAGTTGCACTTGTTCTGAATGCACTTTGTTGTAGTAGTCCTACAGAGAAAAATTTAAAAGGCACTTGACTTAAATGCACTTTGTGTTTTTATGAGAGAACATATTTAATTTTACAATCTTTCAGCAGGCCAGTCAGTTATAGGCCTGTACATTATTATTTAATGTACACATGAGCGGGGTCAAGTTAAACATTTTGTTTTGAATTTTAATTTATATTGTGCATTGCTGTAATGTCAGTGCTAAATAAATATTTTCATACTTTTGTAATTGATTTATTCTTGAATTGCAATGCTTTGATTTTAGTGAGGTTAGTACACAGTCATAGCCATAAATGCAATGGTTCTAATAATTGACAATCATTTCTTTCGGTGTTTCGGTTTTCGGTTTTCGGCCTTGGTTTCTCATTTTTGGTTTTCGGTTTCGGCCAAGAATTTTCATTTCGGTGCATCCCTAATTTATTTACAACATAGCCAATTTGTGTAAGTGTGTACTTTTTCTAAAATATGCAGTGGTAAATTTGCTCATACAACCTCTTTTAATTTTGTAATTTTCTTTCAGACAAATTGAGATTATACATATTGCTTACATACACAATACATGATACTCTATATAGATCACTTATTGCATTGTCTACATAAAGAATAAGCATACAAATTGAACAATTATTTCTGTAATACGACCGTCACTTGTATTGCTCTTGTAAATATCCTCAAGATCTCATTTATATGTTGCTCTTATTTCAATTTCTGGTCTCCAACAACTGAAGCAAATCACACACACATACTGTATACCATGGCACTTTTCTAAAGTGACATGTATTCAGATTAAATTTTATGAATAAAATGACATGTTTTGACTGAAAAGCCTCTTTATTAAGACACACACCTCTGCTGTAAAGGTAATTAGAGCATGAAGACCCTGCTGTACTGTGGGGGCTGCTGACTCACCAGTCAAGAGGGGGCTCTGTTAACTGTTATAATTGACTGTTCTTTACAGGTCAAGCTTCCCAAACGAAGGCCTGTCCACTTTGATTTCCACCAGGCCTGTTCCAGCAGTTTCCCTGGATGGAGAAAAAGGAAGTGTTCAGCGGACTGCCATTATTTTGTTGACAGGTTTGGGAATTCAAGCAATTAACTCCATTCAGCCCTGCATATCCTTTTTCCTTCAGACGTGTTTAAAGGAGTGAGATGATAGGTGACATTACAGCTTAAGTTAACTTAAAAAGCTATATATTTTTCTGAATAGACATGTACTTACTTGAAGTCGAGTGAAAGTAGGCTTAGGCCTACATGTCCAGACAGCATTATGTCAGTGAACATGCTTTACTCTTTCATTTATTTGAATATGCTGAAAAAAAATCTATTCTATCTTAAAGTATAATCAAGCAATGTCACAAAATGTATTGCACATTCTCTTTTTTTTTGTGTCACACAAACGCACGCACACACACACACACACACACACACACACACACACACACACACACACACACACACACACACTGGCCTGGATTCAATCAACATTAGCCCTAAACTTTCACTCACAAATACAGTGTACACTCGTTACATTCATTGTTGAACCAGTGTTCACCATTCTTGTTCTCACCTCTTTTTTCTCCTTTAACAATGAAATTGTAGCTGCCATCAGCGGGAGGAAGTGATGGGGGGCACCTATACCCTTGTGGAACGCAAGCCTTCTCTCTCTAAAGGTGGAAAGGGAACTGACCCCCCACCTAAGAGACACAGACTACCCTGTGTAACTGCAGAGCTGACCAACAGCTCTGGTTGTGGGATGTGCTGAACAACAGCTCTGGTTGTGGAATATTTTCCAGTTGGATATTGGTGGTTCCCAACACACAGAACCTCAGCAGAGATTTTTTGAGAGTTGGTGATTTGGTTGTGTGAGCTGGCTCTGAGCTTTGTAACTAATCCCTGAAAAATGCCAGGCCTTGCTCTGATAATGAACCCTGCATCATAATAAACTTTGGCCAGTAGGCGGGGACTCGTTTTTTCAACAAGACAAGCCTCTCTTTACTAAATTACTCACGATGCATGGAAGATTCAGAGTAAACCTGAAGTCAAAATGTTGGTTTCAGTGAAAATTTAAACCAGCAGACTTTTGCTGTGAAGAAAGGCTAGAGTTCAGCTCCGTTGCCTCTGGGGTTGATTGATCCGGAAGGTATCAAGCTGAAAAACTCCGGAAGAACAATTTCTTGATCGTTGGGCTTGACGTCACATTTGTTTAGTGTGTTTTTTGGATGGTCTTTGTAGCTGAGTTTTTGTCCACCTGGTTTTCTAGGGGCACCAGACAGGTGCCCATATAGAACCTGTCTTCAGAGTCGTCCTTCAGGCATTCAAATCACATGCCCTACCCAGCATAGTTGATGTTTTGCTAAGGCAGCTTTCATGCTCAAGTTGCTGGTTTGCTGGAAAATGTTGATGTGAGGGAGGCGGTTTTTCCAGCTGACTTTTAGGATTCGTTGAAGGCAGCGAATGTGGAAGGCCTCCAGGTGACGGATGTGTAACTGGAAGACAGTCCAGGCCTCAGTGCCATACAACAGTGTGGAGGGGCAGACTGCCTGGTAGACTAACACCTTTGTCGAGGTCCGGAGTTTGTCATTCTCGAAGACCCTGGAGCACAAATGATGAAAGGCAGCTGAGGCTTTGTGACACACACACACACACACACACACAAGCACAAAGAACATATACACACACTGGCAGGTCCTCGCTCTGTCATTCTCAAGAGTAAATGGCAGAATATTTTAAACTAAACTCCAAAATCTTGAGAGATCTAGCTTTCAGACAAATGCTTTTAGGCTTTCTCTATATGTGCTCCTGCCATGCACCCACATTGCAATTCCATGAGGTCACAGAGGTCTGATGCCATGTTGGATCCTGTAAAAATGGTGTCTACCTGACTCAAGGCACTCCTATTTGGAGCTATATAACTCATTTGCAATGACTGATTTCAAACTATACCGTATTTACTTAAACATAAAGAACAGCATTAGATCACATTTGAAAGTAGTGAATACAATATATAGCATCAGAATGTTGTATTATTCTATAAATCAATTCAAATTATAATTTAACTTGTACAACATGTAAGTATTATATGTTGCATCATAAACAATGTCTCTCAAGGTTTGGTGACACATAACACGCAACATCTTCACTGAGGAAGTGAGTCAATGTCATACAGTATTGCAATTTTGGAAATCCTATCATCAGAGTGTGAAATCATCAGGTGTTTATGTCTGCCTTTAGGCAATGTTATGCAAAAAAGAACATAGTCTTCAGAAATTTCAAGGGTACATGTATATTTCGCAACACCCCACCCCTCCAAAAGCCACACACACACGCACGCATGCACACACACGCCCACACGCGCACACACACGCACACACACACAGACACACACACATTTTATAATATACGTGCTATACATTCAATTTGACATTTTATAGTAAAAATACTTTGTGGCTATGAATGGGTATATGAAGCTGCTGTCATTATTCTGTTTATCTTCAGATGTGGTCCAAGAAGAAAACAGATACTTTATACTTTATTGCAATTTCAACAGAAGTTGATTGGAATTTGGTACAGTGTGGCTCAAGGGTACAATAGAACACAATGCACGACACACATGCAATACACACTCATACAAGACAATACTAATAAATATGCAGTAGAATACCTATTTTAAAAAATGATGCCGAGAACTTGTCCACATTGTAACAACACAAAGTATTGTTAAAAAATTCTGAACCTGATTAAGTAATATTAATGTATAGGTATGAGGCATGCCCCACCAAGCCGTAACTTGGCGGATGGCATACCTGCCATCCCAATATGGCAACTGAGTATACACAATCTCAGTTCAGTCTGCAATCCTTAAAATAGTTTAGAATAATTTTGTCAAATAAATTCTTTACACAATATTAATCACTGGGCTGAGACTACCCATATATGCAGCACAGCATATTTCAGACAAGTCTGTTAACCCTGGACCTGGCTCTCTGTGGTCTTTACAGATCCCATGGCTCTTATCACAAACAGTATAAGTGTTACCCTGTTTCTTTGCCAAATTCTCAATCTGGTCTACTGAGTCTGGCCATATAATCACCCCCAGTTCTAGCAGCTAAATAATTATCTGTCTCAACACAGCTACTGATGTGTGTTGAGTGCTCTTTTGTATGTGACTGCTACACATTGGTGTCAAATGAGGGCGCACTTAAGGAGAAAATGGGTTCTATGTATGGAGACAATTATAAAATACCTGCTTTATACATGTTTTATACATGTCAAACTTTTTCATATCCTGTAACTAGCTACAGGGAGTATTTTTATCAGCATGTAAGGGGCAAACGGGGAGAAACCAACAATGTGGATGTGCACTCTTTTGAACCACGCTAATTTTTTTTAAATCACAACCCGTAATATGTATTTTTTCAAGTTCAAAAAAAGTAAAAAGGTCAACATTTCTTAATATTATACACCATTTCATTTAAAGGAGTTGCTCATTTTAGATGTCAATCAAATGTTGCTAATTATAAAGTACATATTCGTGTCTAAACTGTGAAATGAGGAGGCGAATACGAGTTAAAGGTGCATTTCATATAGCCTACTCCGCTGTCCATGCTGTTCATTTCATACAGTAGCTTTTTTTCTGCGAGAACTCCCACGGTCTCGATATCGATCAGCTCCTGGCGCATGCTCGTAGGACAGGGTTGATGTCCAGCTTTCATGGATTGTGGGTGTGGTAGTGCGCCTCCAGGGAAAAAAATTATTTATACGCGCACTTCATACGCTGTACTGAAAGTGCATGAGCTGAATAGTACAGCGGTAAAACAAGCATACGGGATAAGTCATTTCATCGACGTCATTTTGGTGATTTCCTAAATTTCGCAGGAGGCAGCGATAACCCACAGGCTAGCGATATTGTTTTGTTGCACAGCAGGCAGCCTTCGACATGTATGATACGGGGCGGTGTGTAAACTGTGTTGACACTCTCGTGGTACTTGGCTGAATTTCAAAGCATTCATTGGTTCTCTTTGTGTAACAACGCGGCTTTGCAGTTCTTTACAGATCAGTGATCTCGTTACACAGTTAACGACCGTCATGAGCGAAAAAACAATTCGTGAAAAGAAACGATGGACTACAGCGACAGTGGTTCTGTTGCTTGTAACTTTATTAGATGTGTCGTTTTGTATAGCAGAAGAAGCGTCTTGCCACGGAGCCTTTGATCTATATTTTGTGTTAGACAAGTAAGTACAAAATCCACGTGTTGCTTTGTTGTATAACAACGTTATTTTAGATACAGATTCATATTATTATTTTTAACACCTTAAGGCGTCAGTAAGTTTTAGGTATTTTATAGCTGCCAACATTTTTTGCTTTCAGTGTCTTGTCATTGTTGTTTCAGCAGAGAAAAGGTTAACGCTGGACAGCACAGACTTCCGAATGCCCGGATATGATAGTTAAATTAAATTAGACGTCCAATACATCATTGTCTAAATGAACGAGGATGCTCAAATTCAAGTTCATGTTGGGGTCGAGGGGAAATTAAGGATAGCAGTACAGCCAGCAAAAAACATTACGAAGGAAAACAATAATTAAAGTGTTTTAGTTTAGTTTGTCCGAAGTTACGTATTTCATATTATTGTCTGCTATATGGCTGACAATGACATAATTTAAATTATGAGGTTGCATCTTTTTTGTAAACCAACTGATTTCAAGCATTATTTTTTGGCTTGTAGGGCTACTTCTGGAATATGTTTCATCCACATAAAAGCTCTCCACATAGATCATAGTTATGTTTAATATGCTGCTTCAGAAAAGGCGTTTATAAGGCAAGAGGATATGGTTTTAATCTGGATCATATATGTTCAATATAACTTTTTGGCACTCACGAAATAAGATTAAGTAGATTTTGTACAATGTATGGATTAACGTTAATAATTAAACTTGACGTTAAAAATATATTGTCATCGTTTGTCAATCGCTGAGGTATATTTTATTTTATTGGTTTTTGAACCATTGTTACTCATTTTATTATTACTTAGTCATTACCCCAATGTCATATTTTATATGCAGCTTCCTATTTAACACTCTGTGACTAATGGAGTTATGAGTGTGACAAACTATTTCAATAGCCCTTAACCTGACTGTGGAGATGATAGTATTGCTTCCCAGTTCTGTCATCTACTTTTATGGTATTCGCTCAATGTTTTACAAATTATTTATTAACAAAAGTTCCGGTTCTGCCGTTTCAGTACAACTCTTAGCAGTGTGTGTGTCTGTGTGTCCTGCTTTGTTTTATATAATACTTAACTGGTGTAAAGTCACAAAAGGTGTACAAAAATGATACTGAAGCCAAATGTGAAACAATGTGAATCTTCCCTCTTTTCTCATTTATATGGAAGAGTCATGGCCAAGACAAACATATCCAAAGGGGTAGTACCAATAGATTGCCTTGGGTAGCAGAGAGGTCTGAGATAGGTGGCCCATATGAATTTAAGATAGCTTGTCGATAGGAGGGCACTGTCTCTATTAGAACAGGACAGTACCAAGCACTGACACCCTGTGGGAGTCATTTTGTGTGGTTATCTGAGTGGAATACCCCAAACTCTTTGATGAGACTGAGTTGAAGGCAGTGACCCTGATCTCTATCCTCTATCTGAGATTATTAGAAGACCTGGTGGTTAACTGTGTTGAATGTAGTATGCAGGCAGTATACCCTAGAAACCAGGCCAGGTAACTTAACTGTGTCAATATCAACTGCCTTAATTGAAGGACATGTTCAAAGGTATTTTCTTTGAAAGGTCAAATTACTTATTTGAAAAAATAAAGTTCACCATACATGGTATGTTATTGCTTTTGTGTATTTTGGTAGCGATGTAAATATAGCTTAAATTGTACTCTTTAAAAAAGGATTCCATGAAAAACTGGTCTTCCTATTTGGAGTTGTAATAAAATTCCCATCAAATATTTCATCGACAGCTCATAGACTTGATAGAAAAAGACTTTTCAATGAACCATGGGACCTTGAGGCAAGGAAACAGAAATGCCTGTGTACACTTTCCAGATAAAGTTTAAAAGATAGAAAGATCATATTTACCATACAAATTGTTTGATTGACAAGTTCAAGTACACATATAAATTGGAATGAAATTAAATCACATAGGAAAAAGCACGAAGGCTGATGTAGATACACTTTTTTTGTATTAAGATGAGAGTTCTTTCCCCTGACATCATCATTCTGAGTTATTTGTCTTATCTTGCCAAACAAGACGTTTTGTGCTCTGGGTGTTGGTATTGACATCTGCCAATGAAAAACATATATATGGATGAATGTTTGCTTTAAGAAAGTCAAATCATTGTTGCTTGTTTCTTAGGCAGTATTTTCCCTTTCCAGTGGAGTAGCAATTGCTGAACTTATTATTTTATTTGTAATTATTTATTTTGTAATGCACAGCTAAACGTAAAAGTTCCTAATATGCTTTCCCAGAGTGAGAGCATTACAGTAGTTGGATTTAGCAATAAACACACAAAATCTGAACAAAATATGACTCGGGTTCAAGCTTCCTATTGTGTCACAAACTCTGTATGACAGTATCAATGTTTTCCAGGTCTGGAAGTGTGGCAAGCAACTGGGGGGAAATTTATGGATTTGTTGAGCAGCTCACCAATCGGTTTGTGAGGTAAGCATTTTGAACAATTAGAGGTGGCTGTTCTGAGACATTTTTCGCAAATGAACATTAACATGTGGGACATTCTATGTTAAGGACACAGACAGTTTACTAAATTCTTCAATCATTAGCGTATTGAAAAATACAGTTTTTTTTTACAGTACTAATACAGTAAATGTGCTGAAAAGTAGAGCAGAATGTGTTATGTCCCAGACTCAGAGACCCAAATGCAGACAAGGATAATGCAGAAACGTAGTTTTATTCCAGTCCAGTGTCAAAAGCCAGGTAATCAAGAATATCCAAACGAGATCCAAAATCAAAGTCAGAAAACAAGCAAAAGTCAAAACCGGAAATCAAAGGGCTAAGGTACAAAAGGGCTAGGCTAATCAAACGTAGTTAAACACAAAGGAAAGTCGAAACCAGGAAATCAAAGGCTAAAGTACAGATAAGGGCTAGGCTAAATCGGAATCAAAATCAAAGGGTGTCTCAGGAATATCAGCTAGTCTCTGGCTTTACTATAACAGGCTCAGGAAAAGTGAATCAACGTTCTGACAAGGAACAAACAGATTTGTGGGTCTATATACGTATAGGAAAGGGAGGGGAACAAACTACGTGAGGTTAACACATGAGGTAGCAATGATACAATCACGAAAACATAACAAAAACACGGAAGGGACTCGGAAACATGCATAACAAACAACGGGCTCGAAGAGGAGCGGAGTGTGCTCAGTAATCACGAGAGGTGAAGTCTACATACAAACAGCTGGCGCGAATTACAGAGATCGCGGAAAAACTGGTTAATCTGTTAGTATCTAACTATAAGACAGACAGTTAGTTGTTAGTATACATTTATGTTAATTGGTTTAGTAAGTGCGCTTAACTAATAAAGCACCCGAGTGATTGTTAGCGCGAGTTAGTAATCTATACAATTACACGTAAAGGAAACCAGGAAGTAGCATAACACGAAACCCTCGGAAAATCCCGAAGTCACCTAAACAGTGCATACACGAGACAGGGTAAACAAACACACGAATGCGACTCAGACAACCCACGAACAGAGGGGAATGCAATGATGATAATAAACAATAATACAAACAGACAGATATACAGAATATAACAGAATGAGAATCCTTCTGTAATGAGATGTGTGATGAAGTTGTGGTTGTACATATGGATGACCACACAAATAACTTTTGACCTTTACAGTTTGTCTGACATCAGAAATTCAAGAAGCACAATATTGTCTTTTTGTATCTCACAAAAGATACAAAGACAAGTGCAGATACCAAAAATGTGTGGAATTAAATCTTGATTAATTTAATTTTGCGTTGTCTTGTCAAACTGTATGTACATACAAGTTGGTAGCCACCCATCCAAATAATGATTGAAAAAAATCTTATGGTGGGTTTTAAAGCACAACTCAACTTTGGTATAACTTTTGGTTGTGTAGTTACCTGGCCATGATATGAGTCCAAATGGTGGCGATTTTGAGACCGTTTTAGCTGCCCTATAGAAGTGAATGGAGAGCGACAAATACCCTATTCTGGATTATCACCCCAGGGGAGCACAGAGCAACTAACAAACATATTTTGCCAACATTTGGACTCGTATCATGGCCAGGTAACTACACAACCCAAAGTTCTACCTTTTGGGTATACTGAAGTTACCTTCGTAGTTCCCCTGTGCATTTAATTGAGTTCAGGCATTACACAATAAATCACAATCATAAATATGTAATTGCTTCCTGCTGAATGATGTAGATGTTTTATATTCCAGCCCAAGGATGAGAGTTTCATTTATAGTTTTTGCACTTCGTGCAGAAGTGATGCTGCCTCTAACTGGAGACAGGTACTGTAAAGTTTCCTCTGTGTTTACTTGATTTTTATGCCATGTTTGAACAAATATCTATTATCCAACAACGGAGTGCACGTATTAAATGAATGTTGACATTGCAACATGTAAAGCAACAGTGTTTCTCCAGTGTAATCTTTAAAAGTAATGACTATTGCACACTGTATGCAGTTTATTAGCCATCGATTGCTTGTAAAGATGTGATTTAGCCAATGTTCATGTATTATGCTGTTGCGCCTCTCTTTGCTGTAGTTATGAAATAGAGCAAGGCCTAAAACGACTGAGTGAAGTCAGACCATCAAGTGAAACATATATGCATGAAGGATTTAAGAAGGTAGGCCACCAAATGCAGGAAACACTAAGGTAACAAAATGGGATCCCGTGTTAAATGTCATTATATAAACTTTAATCGTACCTCATGTATGATATATAAAGTATAAAATAGCATACTTCAGGTATACTTCTGCACTTTTTCAAATGGGATTATGCATATGGTTATCATATCAAAATATTTTTTCAAATATTTGTAATGCAATTTCTTGTTATTTTTCTTTCTCGTTTAGGCCACCGAGCAAATTAAAGAACAATCTTCAAGATCATCAAGTATTATCATAGCCTTGACTGATGGACGCCTAGAAGGATATCTCTATCAATACACAGTGAAAGAGGTAAGGGCATGCATATTATGGCTGATATGTTTTTGTTCACTTTTTGTATAGATTTTTTGACTTGACTGTGCATTTTTATCCATGTGTTATTCTTGTACTACAGGCAGACATTGCAAGACAACTGGGTGCACGAGTGTACTGTGTGGGTGTGAAGGACTTTGATGAGAAACAGGCAAGAGATTTTCCAGAGTTTTCACGTATCATCTATCAGTTTCTGCTGCAAAGGCAGCATGCACGTATGTTTTAAAACATGAAAGCGTTCGTATGTTGTAAAGCCATCACCCATGTTCTATTAGATGTGCAAGCTGGCTTTCATTGAAATTATAATTGTAAAAGCATTCTATTAGTGATACACTGAAGGTAATGTAACGCAAAAATATGTTCAAATAATTAATTATACTTGCTGATAAAGTCAAGTTTTGGTACGGGGGGATGGCCCTGTATATATGATGGGGGAGGAACAGATTATTCTTTGACCCTTTTGTAGAGGAAGTATCTACAGGCAAAAGCTGGACATGTTTATCTGGGTACTACCGGCTACACTTCCTGTTATTGTTGCATTAAAGTGATGAAAGCTTTAGATTCCAGACAGGAAATTGTTATGTAGATTTCATGGAAGTCTCAGCAGCAGTTTTCTTGCTTGGGAAGCAGTTCTAATGCAGGTTATCTCAAATATTTAATTTTGGTGTTAGTTTATAAGGCTAATATTTCGATGTCTATTTTTCTACAGCTTGGAGCGATTGCTGACAGTAAAGATCAAGTATTCCCCGTTTTAGGTGGATTTCAAGCTCTCAAAAGCATAGTAAATTCGGTAAGGGTACACATTATCAATATCATATATTTTATCACCTTGTTTATAGACAGACTTTAACCCATCTTTTGAATTCTGCTTTATATCGATTTAGTTAAAATAACAAATTTATAAAAATGAATAGTAGTATTGGATAATACTGTTTTCCATGCCAATTGATCCATGGTGCCTCCTCATGGCCAGTGTTGCTCTGCTTGACAATTTTCATAAATTTATTTTAGTGCAGATTAACAGTTAGTTTCTCTCAGTTTTACAAGCCTGCAAAGAGCTTAATCTACACTAGAACCCTGCAGTGGAACTGGGACCTGCAGGAAATTTGCAGTCAAAGGATACGTTTACTCTGCTGAGAGTCGGATCATGCAGCAAGAGAATAGTTAAAGACGTCTTGGTAAAATATCTGTTAGAATGTGTACAGCATTGCAATATTGCCCTTTCCTTTCCCAAGTGAGGTGAACTATCACTTTGGTGCTTATTTACATTATAAATTTATGTTTATATTTTTAATAAATTCAAGTATGCATGTTTTTGTACATAAAGTAAAAACTTTGGTGTTCTCTATAGGATGCCTGCTCGGCTCATTATTTTAATATTGGAAAATATCAATGCAGTATTACCCAAATATTCATAGAAGTAGCAAATAAACATTAGACGTTTAACTGTGTTGGGATGTAAATCTACCGCAGTGGGAATATGTAGTACAATGCTGTAGATGTACAGGACACATTTACCGGCCAAGCAGATGATGAAATGGTCTGGGAGTGAGACTGAAAAAAAAGTGCTCAGAGCTCAACTGTATCCCCTATTACTCATAAGTCTATACACTGTCAAAAAAGATAATCTCTGTCATAGAGTAACATTCACACAATGTTGTGTTAAAAATGAGCATTCGATAACATAGTCTAGTGTTATTTTCCTTCAAAATGTAAAGCTCTGAAAAAAATTCTTGTTTACGATAGATTTTTTCATAAAACAATGTTGCGCTCATTTTTAAATACTTTCCCATGGCTCACCGTTGATTTATACATGAGCACAGTACTAACTGTGCACATGGGGAAATACAAGGCAGCCATAAACTTTGTTAATACACATTCCCTAGCGGTAAGCAGTAAAGGACCCCACTAGGCATGCTGAAAAACATTGCTGAACTTTCACATAAGCAGTGACTGTAACTGAATTAAAAACCTGCTACAAGTCAGGTCGGTGTGGTAACTGAACACATGGCAAGCAGGTTACAATGCTAAGTATGATCCAGTTCAGATTGCTATATGTTCATAAAGCGATTTCACTTATGCAGACAAAGGTATACATATCAGTGAGCAAAATACACCTTTCACACTCTTTCTTAGCATGTATGATATCATTTTAATTGGAAAATAAAGCGACATACAGGGAGTCTGTGACTCTTTAAGAGCCGTGGTTAACGATCATGAAGTTATACGGTAGGGTGGCAGACCTTGATCCCACGTTTGATTGTCTCATTACTGATAACAAGGTAATGGGCAGTAATTAAGCAGTGATTAATTGGATCAAGAGAGACCAGGCATAATGAGTTTTGTGTGGTATAATAAATTATCATGTTAACTGGATGGACTTAGGCAAGGTAATTTTGACAGTGGAATGCAATAGACATGAGTGTTTATTTTAATTTGATTAATGCTTCCGTACTATTGAATTCATGGTTAGGTGTTGGTCGTATTTTAATAATATTAAACGTGCTGTATATCCCTGTGAAGCTCGTTAGCTCTCAGGGATGGGTTCAGAGGGTCATGGGCTGAAGCCTCAGACATATTTATGTAAAGCTGTCAGAACAGTGACACCCGAGGTACTTAGCAAGACCTTCCATTTTGTGAACTCAGAACTTTCAAAAGACTCTTTGCCAGGAGTCTCGTGCGCAGATTGTTGATTTGAGTGTTGCTCAGAACTTTGAATGAGACAATTGTGATCGATGATGCTTTTGTCAAGTCTAGAGTTGGCCTTCTTGTAGTGCAGTTTCTTTTTCAGGACAGTCGTATGCTCATATTTTTGTTTTGGCAAATTAACAGCAGAGGCTGTGATGAGCTGCTTTGATTCAGGGTGGGTCAGTTGATGGTGTTGTTTATCTGGATGTGACCTGGATTGAACCAAGTCTGTATTATATCTCAATATAGAAGCACCTTGTGAATCAGGAGGTGGGTGAAATTCTGTACCCCATTTATTCTTCAGCAAAGAATGTTATTTAAATCCCAAATGAATGCAAGGGGTGTTCTCTGTGTCAAAGGCAGTAATGCAATTTTTGAAACAGAATTAATTGTGGGAGGATTAGGATTGGGAGGTTTTGATGAAGTGTGTCTGATTCAGATCCCTTGAGATTTAATCAGTTTCCATTACTTATCTGAACAATGTGGCTTGCCTTTTACTTTAAATACAAACATGTTTTTTTCACACTTGTGTCTTCAGTTTTGAAATCTTGAAATCTGCACCAACAGTTGTAACTACTTTCACTTTGACATCTGAAAATGAATGGACAACAACTTTATGATTTGATTTAATTGATTTTAGAAAAGAGTTGCATATTAAGTATAGACACCATCTAGTGCATGCATATTTATTATATTGAGGCAAATCTCTTTGTCAAAAAAGCTAATTCTGCAGTTGTATCTAATACAATTGTATCTAAGTGTAATTTTGAGTACAGTGTTGGAGCACTTGGTACTTTATCACTTCATGGTTGAGTTTCCAGAATTTGAGATCATCACTGATTTAAGGGCAAATGTAATACTTGCACATGAAATATAACCTTACATGTGTGTCTGTTTTGATTATGGCAAAGTATTTTAGTTACTTTAGTTCATTACAAGAGACATCAGTCTGGATTTAATCAGTATATACATGTATGTCTTGAATAAATAATATTCGGCTACTTTTCTGCATTAGGCCAATTTTGAAAAGAGAGACGGACAAAACGACTCACTTAAATGCATGGTTCACTTAAATACAAGTGTTTGTTTCAATGTAAATGCAATTATTTTCATGCTATTGTTTTCATTAATTGAGATGATTGCTGAACTGGCCAACCTGCAGTCTAGCAACTGTTCAGTGTAATTTTACATCTCAGATTTTAATACCCTCCAAGTCCCCATAAGGGATATTCACAAAGGCAAACATATAGGTACACGTGTAACACACACACGTATAGTGAACATTGTAATATTACTTGATATTTTACGCCCTCTCTCCATCCCTACTCTCATAGATATTAAAGAAGTCTTGCACAGAAATCCTAAAAGTGGAGCCCTCCAGCATCTGCGTTAATGGTATGTTGCACAGCTATAGCGCTTTCAATGTTATTCATATTTCCACAAATAATATATCCTAAGCCTATATTTGTTCTGTCCACATCCTGCAGAAACCTTTGAAATTGTGCTGAGAGGAAATGGATTTACACTGGGAAAAGGCACAGAGGGCGTGGTCTGCAGCTTCATCATCAACGAACAGACCTACCGTAAGCAACCTACGTATGGACTGGTCCAGATTCAGTCTAACTGCAATGTGTTTTGTCATTAAAGTTTTACAACATCAATTTAAAAAATAAAAATCACTAACGATATTATTATTATTTTAGAACAAATGAGTGGGTGTGTGGGCCAGTTTATTGGGCTGATAAATGCCTGCCCATCATGGGTGGCTCCTTAGTTTAATTTGTATAAATAATAAAACGGAGGAATAGGTACAGTTAGGCCATTACTGTTCCCAGCACGTTTACCTTAATCAAGCAGTCCAAGCCTACTTCAAAATGGGTTGAACTTGTATGATGTACAGTACGTTGAAAGATGACCCACCTAGCTAGCTGTAGTCGATGGAACTGCATTATCTTTGTGCTTGGCACAAATGTTCTCACCAGCCACCTCAGGAGATCCATGCAAATGAGATTGAACACAGTCTTAGCTCTAACATTAAAAAATGCAAACTTTGCATTTTTTGTAGGATCTGTTTGCTATGTGCCCTGTCAGTTCCTCTTTCAAATTTTTTTCATACCAGTATAAGCATATAAAAATAAAATGGGACCATTTAAAGGTCCTGGCATTTGATTTATTTTGGAGTTCTATTGGACTTAAAAATAGCCCACCCTTAAATATTTAATTAGAAGACCACATAAAGCATGGATACTGACCCAGATGTCTTCCTTTTCATTCTATGTGGTCCAACAGCCTCTGTTTTAGATGCTAAAAACAGCCGGCCTGCTTTTGCCCACATGAGTGCAGGGATCCTCCCTGAATCAGTGGGTTTGGTGGTACCTTATAATTGTGGACAGGCCATAAGTGTATATTTGTAACTGTAAAAAAATTCTGTAAAACACTTGCAATATGATGATACGTGTGGCCCAGTGCAGCTGCCTCTCGGCCATTTGCTCCCCCCCCCCCCCCCCCCATGTGGGCGGGGGGTTCAATCCCTGCCATGGCACTTTCTCAGCTTTTTGCACTTTCTCCATCTGTTACCCTCTCTGCTTTTTAAAAATCTGTCTGAATAAAGCAAAAAAATGGGGAGGGGTGTTTACAGGCGTTGCTGTAAACGAGCATGTGTGCTCAGTCAACCTACCCTGTATAAAGGTTCATAAATAAATTAATAATTTTGATTATGTATGTCAGCGCTGTATCAGGATTGACTGGCCGTTACTTGTGAGTCTGACATGCCTTTCGGTTGGTATACTGTACATGTGGAAAGGGGACTCATTAAGCAGTGTGCATCATGTAGCTTATCGGATGTCTTATTTTTCCAGATGAGAAGCCACGCGTGGTGCAGGACGATTACCTGCTATGTCCAGCGCCTGTGCTACATGAAGTCGGACAGTAAGTACCCATTGAGAACTCTTTCCGTGGCTATTCCCGGATGGATGTTACAGAGTATCTCTGGGTGGCAGTTCTACAGGCCTCGGGCCATAGTCTGACACGTTTCTCCTAATAGCCGACCACGTGCACCACTTCCCCC
Organism: Ilyophis sp. 1 JC-2022; assembly: GCA_022702515.1. Classification (NCBI taxonomy): domain Eukaryota; kingdom Metazoa; phylum Chordata; class Actinopteri; order Anguilliformes; family Synaphobranchidae; genus Ilyophis; species Ilyophis sp. 1 JC-2022. The sequence continues at coordinate 24,058,063 of CM040394.1, forward strand.
CTCTGAACCACGGGCTGTGATGGAAAATGACTATAATGGGAGCATTGAGCCATTCAAACAGACACTTTTTCATTGCATGTTCCCTTAAATATCTGACTTTCATTGACCCATGTTGATGAAAACTGGACAATGCAACTTCAAACACTTACTGCTCTGATTTTCCGCAACTTCTTAATCATAAGTAGAAACGTGAAGTGCCATTTGAGGTCATTTCGAGAGATTTGATCCGTAAACCTCCCATTTGATCCTTCCTGTTCGCCGCCTGCCTTGTTTTCTTGGCACATGGCCAGACTATTAAAGTTTTGCCAGAACAGTAATTGCACAGAGAATGACCCACTTGAAGACTTCCCTCTTTCATGCAGTCCAAACCTTATTTTTTTTTTATTACTTGTGACTCAGGAGTTTAGGTTGGATTTCTATGCTACATTGCTAATGTAGGACCTTCATGTAGTATTGCATATAACTAATCTGTCTGTTGTGCCACAGTGCTTGTACTGTACATGTGAAGGATAAGCACATTTTGCAGAGCGTCTTAAAATGTTCTGATGTATTTGTTTTCTTTCCTGTATTCACACGGGTGGCATCGTCATAAAGGCCAAGCTTAGCGAAGACCCTTTCAGTTCTGTCACACACAGTAACTGCTGCCACATAAAAACCCTGCATTTACGTCTCTACTCACTTATAACACAATCTCTTCCGTTTGTTAGTTCTGACTTGGAAATTTAAATGTTCGCAGAAATGTATTGGGTTTTAGTGCTTCAATCCAGGGAACAGATTTTTCTCAATGGATTCCATCCAGGAATAGGATGAGGTATACACTACATTATGACTGTCCCTGAACATCCCTTACATTGTTACGATGTGCGCATCGTATTGCGCTGTCGGTGCTTACAGCTCCGTTATCAATTTAGGGTCTCGGCCCTGCCGTTGGCGCCATCGGTGAAATAAAAGTCCTACTTTTTTTCCCTCCCAAAATTATAATCAGCAGTTGTGCCTCTCAAGTCATCACTGTGTCACTTGCACCCACGCAGGGATGCTGTAGTGGAAGCATGTGGACTCTAATGCACTACTCTATGAGAAAGTTACTATTCTCCACAACACAGGCCACAGAGGGGAGATGGCACTCATCTGAGGAGAGTTGTATCTCTCACTGCTGATAACTGATAGTCTGTGGGTGCCCTCCTTTTTTATTGCAAAAATAACCATTCCCGTGCACCTTTTTTGATGCAGTCCAGATTTTCTTTTTTATCACCATGCTTTATGTCCCTGTTTAATTAATATAAACGTCCTCCCTGCCAATGTAACACTGTTATATCTGAGGGTCCCTTCTATGCATTTGTGTCATGTACACTATGTGCATTCAATAATTCAGCTAATTTTATATCAGCTCTGGAAAGGATAATCTGTGGATAAGGCCAATTTATGGGAATTTCTTTTTTAATGTTCCATTAGAAGGGGGGCATTTAATCCCTCCCTTGTCCATGCCAGCTTTTTAGATGGTTATTTATGGGATTTGGAGTGATCCACTGCCTATTGAACGTACATTCTTGGCCTGTTCCTCTCAGACTTCAGCTTTTCATAAGGTGCTCATGACCCATCACTTCAAGCACAAATTCATATTGTAATGCTGCATGGCTTTTTGACAGGTGTTGTTTAAGGTGAATAGTTTCATCTTGTTAGACTTAGAAATAGATTTTGTTTTAGTTGAAACTCATTAATGTAAGTATGTGTATTTGGACATTCCAGCTGGTTTATTGTCCTTGTGGTCTCTATTGCCATGCAGGTGGTGAGATGGCTGACTCCAGATCAGTCGTTGACCCCAGTGCTTCATAGTCTGTCACAAACCTTTATCACTTTGCAAATAAATGCTGAAAAAGAAAACCTAGGCTTTGCACTCGCCTATTTGAGTTGTTTTTTCTGCTGTCACATTCAGTATGCTAACTCAAGAACTGTGTCCAGTAATTCTTAGTGAGCTAATAACTGTTCACTTACCATAGCTAGTGTGGGAAAGTTCCTGTTTATTTTGACATTTTTTCATGTCATCTTGAAATAGAGTGCAAGCTATAAGTTTGACTTGCAAAAACCGCACAGTGTGCACATGTAAGAAAATTACATGAACCTTAAAATCCAGTGATGCAGGCCAGGCGCTAAGCTTAACACCTGGCTTAACGCCTTAGCCGCCACTGAGCAAGTCCACTGTCAAAAATTGCTTAATATTTCTTGTCTTATCAGAAAGGTTCACTGTGGTACAGTTATAAAAATTGTTTGCAGTGGTAAAAAATGTTGATCTTTTGCTGATAGATGTTACAAATGGATGTTACAAATCTTTTTTTTTCCCGTCAGCAAAAAAAAGCAGGAGCCTCTTATCATTTATAATTTGCTCGCTGTATGTTACAGAGTAGCTGAAATAATGCAACACTACTTGCATTAGCATCAATCAGAGTAATTAGTACTATTTTCTCGATCTCAATAGGTCAGTAGATGTGCTGATCAGCTTGAACAATGGCCAGTCCTTCATCACAAGTCCCTTTACCATTTCCGCCACAGCATGTGTAAGTGTGACATAATCTTACTGTATATGATGATAATGAATGCATTTCCTGCTCTGCTAGCTTTGCGATGAGACTGTGGAGGTCCGATGTCTGTCCTGTGCTAATGTAATGTGCCGGTCTCTCCCATTTTAGTCAGATGGTACAGTGGTGATTATCGTGTTCCTGGTGCTGCTCCTCATCCTGGCTCTGGCTCTCATGTGGTGGTTTTGGCCCCTCTGCTGCACAGTGGTAAGTGTGTCACATGGTCGTGGAGGGGAAAGGTGGCCACCCACACCAACGCGCCCATCTCACCTCACTCAGCTCTCCTGCAGTTTCACGTGGTTTAGTGTGTATTATATTTTATTCTCTATTTTTGTTTTTGCCTCTGCATTTTGTACAAATCCATACCTCTTTTAATATGTATTTCCTTCTTTTTTGTTTATATTGAGTCTTCTTTCTACATAAGTCTTGTTTTCTAATGTCCTGACCTGGAAATGCTTCCAGTTGTTTCTAAAGTTACCATACGTTCTGTACAAACTTCTCGACCTTGTGACCTTACTTTCACATTAAAAACAAATGTGAAAATAAAATAAATAGTTTAAACTTAAAATTCCTGATCAGGGGCCCATAGTCTGCATGTGAAGGATTCCACTCTATGCAAGCTTAGCTGTAGTCTGCAGCGTGAAAGGAAGTAGCAGTGACACTGTTTGGGAGTTGGCTGTCAGGTCCACATGTGAACGTAGCTAAGGTCGCAGATAATTTGACTTTCCAAGTTAGGGTGGGATTTGGTTATATGCAGCCCTGCATTGGGGGAAAAAAAGTAAAGATTAAAAAATAATAATAATAATAATTAATTGGATTTGAGAGCGTATGTTGGCTTGGCATAGTGTCTAACAGAAAAGACCAGGCTGCATGTCACAGAAATCAGGATAAGCTGCAGCAATGTGGGCCATGTACACAAGGACGAGGCTCTTATAATAGAATCACAGGGAAAGTGCTCTGTCAACCAAAAATAAACTGTTATACCTCCTAAGTTGTACAACTTTAAAAGCCACCAAGGAATTGAAATTGCCAATGTGGGGGAAAAAAATAAAACTGCATTTAATTATTTTTGTCAAAGTCTATTGAAAATCTGATACTGTATATACATTATGCTGTGTGTTCGGATTATTTATTTGAGTAAGGATATTTTTGTCAGAATGTGACTATAATTAACTCATGAAAAGGCTGAAACAGGGTTTGAAACATGACTTTTGCCAGAAGTAGTTTAGAAAACTGTAATCATATCCATTTATCAAATCTCAAAACAGGTCCAAAAGATTGTCCAGGGTGCACATAAGGATACATTTCAGGAGTAGCCATAGTAACCACCCTTATTTTCTGGTGTTTCTTTATTATATTAAAATTTTGGCAAGGATAACCTGAACAAATCATGTGAAAAGTAATGCCTTGTTCTCTAGAGAGCTCAGATCTAGCATACGTAACCGATATATTAGGTTTGGTGTCATTGGGGTTGTTCTAGATAAAATTTAAAAGTTTTAGAAGTCCTAGGTATGGTTTAATCACAGATTTTAAACTGAATCTGGATTTTTTTAGGTTGACACAAAACGGTGTTCAAGAGAAAATGTACAATATATATAAAAATGTAAAACCAACAGGCACTAGTATTCTGCCAAAAAATGTGTTGCCATTGTGTCAATCAAAACCAAATTAGAGTGCGTTCATTATACATGCCAATACTTTCAACTAATTGTAATGTTACTTCTATCATTCCTGCAGGTCTTTTCATTAATTTGGTGTGCTGTGTCTAGCTATTAATTTCCACGTACCTCACAGCAATTATAGGCTACTGATTTCCCATGAACCCTGGAGGGGGGGGTCCATGTTTGACATTGATTCATTGATAAGAGCGTCTGCTAAATGTCTATAATGTAATGTAATGTAATGATTGATTTCATATTACCATGCAGCATCATTGCCCATCTCATGCATTGCAGTTTTCTTATCATAGTAGAGATCACACTCTTTCTATTCCAAAGACTGAGGAAGACTGAGGTTTTGTAAAAATAAGAAATTAATAGTACAGAGTATTTAGCTCATTTCAAAACAATTTTATCTGAGAGAATAGAATTTGACGAAATGGAAAGTGGACATAAACCAATGGGACTGTTTTGTAAACGCAGACTATGCTCAGAGTCCCACTGTAGTTTTTAAATGTGCTAAATGTTTCAACATGTTTGCATGAGCAATCGAAACAACTTAAAGCAATTGCTTATTGAAATTTTGAGTCTGGTTGTAAAGAGGAGGCTAGCTCAAACTAATAGTCCAGTGTTATGTACAGCTCTACTACACAGTGCTTGTTACCAGTGCACATTAGAAAAGGACATATAATATGGATAACGCTTCATTTTATCCGAAAATACATCCTCACATTTTAGCTCTTGTTAACAACAATATTTTTTTCAGCTCACCCGCGGCCTAAAATGTGTTATTCCTTACATCAAGTGTCTCCGGTACTAATGTTGATCAATTTGCTGAGCATCAGCTGGAAGTCAGATTAATTCTCTAATTGATAATTTTCTATTATTATAATATACATTAGAACAGCAGTATTTCAGGGGTGTGACAGTGTCCCTCTTCTTTAATGTGAGTGAAACATCTGTTCTACCTATGATATGTGCTCATTCGCTGCCAGTTTCCAGAAACTCATTTAGCAAATGCACACCTCAAACTGATGGAATATTCATCTTTCACCAATAAAGAACTGCATCTCATCTGCGAGTGCTCTTTTGGAAAGTCGGGGTTCAAAAGATATCACCAACCCATCTATATGAGACGCCGTTCTGTTGAATGTAGTCCGCTGCAGTGTAAATCACAGGGTTAAGTGTGCTGAGTATGTAACATTAGTATGTATACTAATTACTGTATCCGTTTCTCCATCTTAAATCAAAGACATTACCCTTGCCCTTACAATACTATCCCTTAGTTTTTATAGCAGCAGGACCATTTTGTTTCCAGGAGACTGGCCCAAAACGTTGCAGATTTGATTATTTGGTGGAATCAGAACTGCTGTAGGGATCGTTGATGCCATACTCTTGAGCTCGGTGCGTAAATTTCTTTAATGATAATCCATTTGGGGAAAATTTAATTGCCCTAGACAAAGATGTCTGCAAAGCACAGAAATAATGTCATCATTTTAACAGCCCTGTGACACTAGGAATCCCACTAGTGCTGTCCTCGGCTCATTCTGGCCTGAAATAAATACACAGTTTACTTACAATGCCAGGGTGCAGTACACAGTGCGTGAAAGTCTGAAAACATATGCCGGGGATATTACGTTATATAAATGTGCTTTGATATCTCTGAGGACCCCGGCAGGACACTGGCATGCTTACCGCACCGGAACATGTGATGGCCGGGGCAAAGCCCAAGCCCCTCCTCCGTGGCAGATTAAGGTTAAATGACTCCACAGGACTTTATGAATGGGTATTTGTTGGAAGCATTGGCTCCGGTGCAATTAAATAAGTGAATAAAATGGGCTTTTGCCCTGAAGACTGCTTAAACAAATAAATGCCGGCTCACTTGTGTTCTAGCATTGGGGCGCTAGTGTAGGTATGCCATTCCATCTGCATAATCTGCCCTGTGAATCTCACTGCTCCAGCTGTTACAGTGTCCATGGCCCCTTAAGACAGTCTTTACTATGGAAAAATTGTTTTGGGATTGCAATTTAAAAACACAAATAAAGCATTTACATATTCCCCAGAAATGCATGTGAAGCAGATTGCCGAGAACATTGTCCAGGATATGTACATTAACGGAATATGCATTATTCACAGTTTTCTGATTATTGATCTTGTTTTTTAAATTCCAGGTTATCAAAGACCCACCTCCCCCACCCCCGCCTGCCCCTGAACCCGTAAGTAGACTGGAATTCCAGTTTTCCAATCGCAGCTGTGGTTGGAATCTCCTTTTGCGCTTCCTCTGCTAATGGCTGCAACTTTTTTGGGGACAAAAGTAATTGAAGAATCCCCATTCCTCATTGTGTAAGTCTCGTAGCACTTTCCATCTGACACACAAGGAGGCTATTCATATGCCGGCTCTCTGGCAGCTCAGAAAGTTCAGACCGTTTTACATTTTACATGGACCTCAGAGAAATCCCGTCCATTCCAGTACTGCAGCTCTGAGTTTACACCGTGTCTCTGTGACATTCAAAAATCATCATTTTAATAGTTATTCTATACATATATAAGGAGCCAAGTATGGGCGGACAATATGAAAATTCTAGAGTCCGATATCAATAATCTATATTTTTCTGGCCGTATTGCCCGATGCTTATACTTGCCTGATTTATATATAGCGTGCATGCAAACTGCAGCCAAGCAACAAAAAGCTAAACATTTAGTATACTGCCCACTACACGAGGATTTGGTTTTGATCTTTGGGAAACGATGTCGCATGCACGAGTAGCATCGTGATTTACATTTAATCTACAGGGCAACCGCTTTGTGGGCTGTCAATCAGAATTGAACGGACAGTGCCAGAACGGACACACCATGTCAGACGTCCGCATCTCATGTTCAAGAATTATGTGCTTTACATCAAAACAACATGTTATATCAGTATCTATTTACACATTTTGAAAAATATGAGGATATACTTTATCTTGTGGCTTCAAATCTAAGAAGTCATTGCTCAGGATCTGTAATATTTCCCTTTATAAGCTGATAATCTGACACATTTTCATCTTCATTGTGAAAGGCATTGCGGTGACATTTAATTCTCTTTTACTGAAGGAGCCTGAGGTGGATCCTCTACCTAAGACGAAATGGCCCACTGTTGATGCCTCTTACTACGGGGGAAGGGGAGCAGGAGGAATCAGGCGCATGGAGGTGAAGCCCCTGACCGTCAACAGTTTTCACCCGCTAACCTAGTACAAACCCTCTGGAAGTCAGTGGTGTGTGAATAGTGATCAGATGCTTAAAAATTGAAAACTATGACAGAATATGTATATATTTTTCATATTTTGGGCATATCAACTTTTACTCCTGTCATTACAAGAATATATTAATGATAGAAGTGTCCAGGTTTGTAATGTTAGATGTGATGTTCTGTCTTGTAAGATCTTTATTGTCCCACTTTCAGAAAAAATAATTTAATATATGATATATATTAAGACTTAGACCATTGCGTACACATTGAAATGCCACCGGACCATTTGTCCAGAAAAGCACTCAAAGTTAGGATTCAAAAAAATAAAAATAAAAAACTTCCACCTGTCAGAATGTAAGAGATGTTGAAAGGTAGACTTTTACCTCAGGGTCAAAATCATTAAGTGTTTCAAAGCTATGCTGCTGCAGCTGTGGTCTTTGACAAAGCCAGAGGTTGATGGCTTTGAAGTGATGGGTGGCCAAGTCAGGTCAGGTCACAGGGAGGATGAAAGATTGTGTTCCACGGCTAGCTTAATGCATTCAGTTTTACAACTTTGCGCCTGTCACTTCTCAGTTCAGCCAACTCTGCTGGCTCCTGACCACAAAGAGCATCACATCTAAGCAGCCATTCATCTCTTGTCCACCATTCCTCATCCTAACTGGTGTTGCTAGAACTTTGAGGACTCAAGAACAAAAGGCCCCAAGCTTTCCCACCATTCCCCCCACACACACACACCCACACACCCAGACTGCTCATCACCATTATCATTAGAAGTATTTTTTAACCGACTGGTTACATTTGAGATTTTTCTGGTGTATATGCAGAATGTTGACATAGTTAAATTGATAGGGGGAACGCTAGATAGTATATTTACATTGTTTTACTTCCGCTGCCTTTTAATAGCTGTGTAAGGGTGAGACTTTGAACATTGTAGTGCCTGTTGACTGTTGAACTTTTTTTAATCAAGTTATGTTGTTGATTCTAAATGAGTTTTATTGGCAAGAGAAATATGGAAATGAGTCAAAAAAGCATTTGTGATCTTGTTCTGTTCTTGTTCCACGGCAGGTCCGCTGGGGAGATAAAGGCTCTACAGAAGAAGGAGCGAGACTGGAGAAAGCCAAAAATGCTGTGGTATCAATGCCAGAGGAAGTAGAGGAGCCCATGATAAGCAGTCCTACAACAAAACCGACACCTACCTACCTGCACCATGAATCCAAATGGTACACACCCATTAAGGTGAGTTCCAGTGCCATTCCCCTGCTTGCTGTACCAATATGGCGAGTCTCAATTGAGTCAAAATGGTACACTCCAATTAGGTTGAGTCCAAATAATACTGCAACGATAAGTATTTTTTCTATATTTTCAGGTTATTGTATTCATATATTATCACCCGCTTTTGAGCCAGTTGCATGTTTTGTTGTCAGGGGCGCCTTGATGCATTTGGGGCTTTGCTACGAAGGCAGTATGACCGGGTTTCTGTCATGAGACCAAGAGGAGAAGACAAGGTAAGGCACTTAAGCACAGAACTGAATGCTGTTTGTCTGGGAGTGAGGGCTCTTCAGTGTCCTCCCAAAGCAATGTGATGCATACAAAAAATTCATGTGCCCAGATACTTACCACGTGAGACTAGAAGACAAAGTGGAACACTCTGTTGTCATGTCAAAACACTGCTCTTTAGAATTTTTGCACTTCAGAGCAAAAGACAACCTTTTAATTTTCAATAAGAGCAGCTGCAGTGTGTGAAAACTGCAGAGCTCAGGCCTTTCGCTGAGGGCACAGCAGTACTGGCATGCCTTGATAACTCTTTTAATGGTCCTATAGCCAACAGCTGGAGAGGCTCAACACATAGCGTGGCAGGGAGGGCCTAATACGGTGACGGAAACCTTGCCCTCAGTGTAGCCAAAGCAGTAATGCCGCAGCCTTCTTATCAGTGGCAGGAGAGGGAGAGGTAACACTGAGTCACGGTGTGGAAAGTTACACAGAGTGAAAAACATGTAGAGCCTTATCAATGGGCAGCATTATGTCCCTCTCTGAAAAATAATAATAATAATAACAATAATAATGTGTTGTTTTTATTATTATTGCTGTTGTTTTTGTGTTCAAATGTGTCCTCAAAATGAGCCTGCCTTCTTTGACGTGAGCACAAATGAAAATGTTTACTAGCCTCTACTCCAGTTAGCTCAGCGTGGGACAAATAAGTGTCAAAGGGTTCCTGTGGGTTCCCAGCAGCTGAGCAAGCATGGCCTGGTGCAGAGGGGAGGGGCCTTTCAGTGGCAGACAGGCTCCCTCCAGGGTCGTGAATATTTCAGCCGCGGGCCCGCGACGTCACAAGCGCTCGTACAGGTGTAGGGAAGCGGATCGCCGCGGACATCTGTTCCCCGCGGGGTCCCGGAGGGAGGTCCTGGCGCAGCCCACAGCCAGACTGCTGGATCGCCAGCAGATGTAGCCCGGGGCCACGGCACACTCCCGGTCTCACATTTTCCACACCGAAGGTAGAGCAGCGGGCAGGCGCAGCTGCGCAGCCAAACTTGCCCGAGGCACGGATGACGGGACCCAATGGGCTTTGACTGTGTTTGGGGTGGGGGGCGGGGCAGAGAGTGATGGAGGAGGTGGGGGTGGGGGTATCTCAGAGCCAGGCCTGTGAGGCAGCATGTGCTTCCCTGCTTCCAGGGAACGGGCGGAGACAGCATGTAGGGAAGGCGGAGGCAAGGAGACGGACCCTATTAAAGGCTGTGGGTTTTCTGCATGGCTTCTCATCGCTGCCTGCCAAGCGGCTCAGCAGGAAGTGCTATTGCTTGACAAGGGAGCCAACTGCAAATTGTACTAACAAGCCAATTTATAAATGATACATTATCATACGTTTACCCACTGTGCCTTTGCGGAACATCAAAGAGCATAAGTAGGATGCAGAAGAGTGTCTTGGCCTGTGTAAGTGGTCAGAGGGTTTCTTTTTATGCCTTTGATTTAGCCTTTTGGGGCCTGAGGTTTGTGTGAAGGGCATAATGTTGTGATCTGATGTGCTTGTTCGTACAGTCGTTGCTAGATCCTGCATGTATGCAAAGGCGCAGCATAAAACAAAGGTTTATTGTCGACAGGGAAAACTGCTAGTTCATTTTCTTGTCTTTGGAATGCAATTCAGGAAGTGTTGCTATATAATCCATTAGAGCTTGTGGGATAGATACCTTTACCTTATCATATTGAAGGATTGTTCAGATGATACAGTAGTGTGACTGGCGCAGGACATTATGTATTTCCTTGGCTTTTGTTTGCCTATGTGTGTACACATGGGTTAGTTTGTGTTACCCCTGCTATAAACATGTCGTCCTGTCTCAGGAGTGTGTAGAAGGTGTGTGTGGTGGCGGGGTGAATCAAGTCTACAGACACTGTAGCCTTTGTGGAGTAGGTTGTTTATTGATTGTGGAGTACCTTGTCCCTCTGCACAAAGTATGAGCTAATAGTATCGCAATGTTTGTTTTCCTTCCACTGAAGGGTGCGTGAGATTAACTGTGGGCTAAGTAAGGGCAGCTTTGTAAAGACGTGCAGGTTCATTCTGAATGGCGGAAACTCCCTCCGCAGGCGAATAAAGCACGTCAGATATTGTCCAGTTTGCTTCCGGTTTTTTGTTTGGTTCGCAGATTTAAAAGATAGGTGTCATCAGCCACACCCGCAGTATTGTCGAGGCACTTAGCGGAGTCGTGGCTGTGTGAACAGCCCTCCCCAGTCCGCTGCGGAAGCGCGGTGCTACAAGGGGGTGGACAGGGTGGCACCTTGGCACAGAATGTAGGGCAGAGGGTGGAGAGGGAGGGGTTATGAGGCGGCGATAGGCTCGGTCAGGCAGTATGCCCTGTCTCGGGGCACGCCCACACACCCTCAGGCCAGCATGCCAGTTTTTGTCTGGGCCCGTGGCCCACAAAGTTCAGTCCTTTTCACAAACGTAAAATGTTACTGTGTCATCAAATCCAATCTATTTTTACTGTTACAAAATTTCCCTAATTTCATTCAGATGTTTGCCTGAATTTGAGCCCCCAATCTGTAATACAACAAAATACCTTGCAATTAGTTTTATGACAATAAGAGTTTAAAGGATGTGTTTGTGAATACTGAGTCAGTAGTATCTTTATGATGTCATAACTTGGTGACATTCACACTCTGTACACTGTGATTTGTGTTTTATCTGAAAACACTGTGATATCTTAACTGAGGTATTGTATTTTGTTGAGGTGGAAGAGTAATTAATTAGTCATTAATGGGAGGAATTTGTATTAGCGTCACAAATAATGATGCATTAAATCATTAATCATCAGAGGGGCATTTTATTTCTAATAATCCTATATATATATTTTAAATATTTTAAAATGTAGTTGTGGAGAAAAGGAACAGGGCTCCTGTCCATCCAGTTTGCACGCATGTCCTTTTTAGATTTTTGTCACGGTCAAAATCTTTTGTATTGTCTCTTTCTAAAACAACTTGATTCACTTAGTTGTGTTAGTTGTAGCGTCCCACTGTTTTTCATTTGGGCGATAGGATAATGGGGGCTATTTTAGAGGACATAGAGAAGGTTCGCTGATGATGGCCATTATACATTTGTTTTGCTAAAGTTAGCCCTAAGCACCTCATTAGGCCAATCACGGGATGGGATTGGTGTTCACCCCACAAGCAGAAGGTGGAACGCTTGACAGTGCAGTTTAACCTTCTCTGCCCAGAGGCCATGTGACAGCTTTAGCAGGGCGAGGCCATGCCCATTTATGAAATGGCCCCATGCTCTTAACAAGATTAGTTCCTGTTATATTAACGGCTGAAAGCGATGCAGATGTCCATATGCCCAGCTGTAAATTCAGTAATATTTGCTGTGTTAATCTGTCAGGCTCCCCAAATAGCCAGGCCCGTTGGTAACAGGATTGCATCTAGGTAGACCTCTGCGCATTGACAGTGACAGGTGTGTGAAAGCGAGTCGGGATGCGCGATGTGCTAGAGATGCATCTGATTGTTAAGCCCCCAATGAATGACATTATTCAGAAGAGTGTCTTGCAATATCAAGGCAAAATGGCATTTGTTTTTGCGATGGCGTTCCTCCCTGTCGTATTCCCTTTGGGAAGCTTGGATGACAAACTTGTCATTCCATTTTTCATTTCTACGCAAGTAGTCAGTTTAGCTGGCACTTGCACTCTGATCAGGCTGTTTGTATGGGAGTATGTACTATATGTGCATCACTCTGTCTTTGTGAAGACAAAACCCTGTTATAGCTGTAGGTTCTTCAGCCTGATTAAATAATGTCAAATTTAATTCTTGTAAATGTCAGCTTTATAATACTTAGACAAAATAATGTTTAAGATATTTGAAATATGGAAACGATCTAATTAAGATGAATTCATGTACTGTAAAGTTTCCTTTCTCTCCAATGACAAATGATACCAAGTGCATTTTCTGTAAAAGAAAATAATAAAAAAAAAGGTTTATTTAGGTTTGATTGCAATTGAATATGCTTTTAAGAAAATTAGAAAAGTCTAATTCCATGCGATAACTGACTACATTTTACAGTAAGTTAGCATCAATGCTAAAATATGTTTAGTCAGACTGAAACATACTCATGTTTAAGTTCATAGCTGTGCATTTAATGTGGCTTTTGTTTGTGTATTATATGGATAATTGTCAGTACGGATATGTATGCAATTATATTTTTGGTCACATTTTTGTGCAATGCAGTAATCATGATTTTTCTTGGCTATACAATATTTTCTTCATTCATACATATTTCATGCTGTCTCTGTTTTCAATGTCCCTTTCAGGGATGTGATTTGAGGAGAGTCGATAAGCAGATAAACCCCACAAAGCCATTTTTAGTGTATCAACACGACTCTTTCTTCCTGGTTGTGGCAGAATTAAAAATGCATTCTTTAATGGTGACATAGTTAAATGGAGAAGATGGTGTGATCTCACTCTAGGACCTTGCTGCAGATGGGAGTAGCAGCATAGCCTAGAAAAACAGTTTTGCACTCCTGACACATACCCTGTGCTGACAGCGGCCCTCATTAAGATGTAAAACTGTCGGCAGCAGGTTTTCGGAGGGTCGCACTGTCAACGCTGGTTCAAACGACAGAGAATGGAGTCAGTGATGACATCCGAGGCTATCGCAGAGGATGATGCAAACCGCTGTTAATACGAGCGGGGAGTCCAGACAGGAAGCCAGCGGGCGGGCAGGGGGGGATAGACGTGGGAGGATCCCATCTGACTACCACCAGGCACTGCAGAATGGAAGTTGAACGTCATCGTCAGATTAGTGCTGAATAAAATACACTGTACAGAGAAAATACACGGCACTGCTCCGACTAATGGAGTGAGCTGCTTCGACGAATAGAGCTGCCCAACGGTCTAATGACCCAGGGCTCAGATTAAATGAAGAGGCCATGTGTGACTTCAGTGCTCACGGCTCAGTGAGTTCTCCCTCTGGAGCCAGTAGCCTCCCAGCAGCACCCAGGAGATGCGCTGGTCTTTAGGTCAGTTCACCTGGGAGGGAGACAGCTGCTGCCACTGGGTCCAGCTCCTGTCAGCATTAATAGCACACATCTGAAACCTCATCCCAGCCACTTCTGTTTATTCCCACGCGCTACATTCCTGGCTGATTACTCCTTGTCAGCCTGCATTTCACGGGGCCTAACCTCGGAACACATCATACCGCCACCCGCCAGGTCGTCAAAGCCTGAGTCTACATGACATTCGCCTGCAGCGAAACTAATGGCGTTTATGCATTTAAACATGGCTTAAGTGAGTGGAAGGGGGAAAAGAGAAGCTTGCACCGGTACACATGCGGATAGAGACGAGGAGTGACAGAAAAGTTGGTCATTGAAGGCCTTTCATTTGCATATTTAAGTTGGCTTGAAAAAGCCAACTTACTGTTCTTCTTATTATGTTGGCTTCATAATCCACATCAATATTCTGTACACTACTGCTCCAATAGCTTTTCAGCCAGACCTACGGAATTTGGCCAGTATCTTCATCTAGTAGGGTATTGCGTTACTGATGCTTTTTGTGTCAATCGTGCAAATATTTACATATTTACAATTTTATATTGAAAAACTTACCATTGATTAACATTGATGGAACGTTGAGAATGTGAACAGCTCACTTGCAGCTGACATCACAGTTGGCTGGTGCAGCTGCCACAGATACAGACAGTCTCTCTTGCAAAGACAAAATCTCTGGCAAGGTGAGTAATGTTAGCACAATGAAGGTTCAACCCAAACTAAGTTTCTCTCCAAATATGGTAACAGAGGTGGCATGCCACTCACTTCCTCACTTGTAACCAAAATAGTAGCCCATGTCACCCATATCTTGTGCTTTCTATTTGCGCACAATCAGGGGAGAGACATGTTTCTGCAAGGCCATTGAGGAGCAATGAGTATCTAATCAGAAAAGTATCCCCACTTAATTTGTCAAGGCTGGAAAACAACTGGACTTTCGGTTTGGCACACGCTGTGAACCAAACAATTATTCTTGCTGCAGTGATAATTATTCTTAATGCAGTGTTTCTGAACCCTGGTCCTGGAGGGCCACAGGGTTTGCTGGTTTTCATTGTTACTCGGTACTTAATTGATCAATTAAAGCAGCCGATAACACAGTTAATTCACCACACCTGGGGCCACATGTATAAACAGTGCTGAGCAGAAAGATTCCCTCAGAAAGCCGCGTAAGGGAGTTTCCAGAAATTCAGATGTATAAAATAACACGTGCTGTGAGAATCTGCGTACCTCTGGACATGATGGACACCATATGTATACGCAATGTTTGCCGTCAGTGCGATATGGCGACATAATGACCGAAAGGCAGAGGTAGAAAATGAAAAACTTTGAGCAGATTTCCGACTTTCACCCTGACCGTTTTTTCACACATTCTTTTACTCAGAGTTTTGTACATGTGGCCCCTGGTTTCTTGGGTCTGAATTGGTTGCCGATATTAAGGCAAAAACAAAAACCTGCATACCCTGCAGCCCTCCAGGGATGGGAAACACTGCTTTAATGCATGGCGCAGAATTAAATAAAAAAACTCTCCAAAAATTCTCCCTACCTGATCACGTAGCATTATACATTTTCAGAATATCTGAAAACCAATTTTATACTTTGCATAAAAAAAAATTCTGCTGTACCGAAAATGTACCAAACCATGAAGTGAAAACGAGGTACGTAACAAACTAGGATTTTTGTGTACCCTACTGAGTACCCATTAAGTCCAGTCTGGACTTTTAACATATTTCATCATACTTCTTATTTTTTTAAGTTTATAAATTCAGCCATAAAGCTTGAAGTGAGAGATTAATTGTTCTTCTAAACTTTTAATATGTATTTTCTATTGGAGTTAATTTTCATAAATAATTTAATTTTTTTTGTATTCCCTTTTTATCATCTGTTCAGAGAAAAATTAATTTAAGATTACTTCACATAATTTAGGATTACTGGCCTAAATATCAGGATTTCTTCTTAACCCTCATTGTCTGAAGGATTTTTTGTGTGTGTTTTCTAAGGCCCCACAATGCAGTAAATAACTTTAAGGTGGTATGAAATGTAAAAGCTCCACTGCCCCCCCCCCCCCCTCCATTTCCTATGCGCCAGCTTCACAGACATGAGGGCCTGAGCACAATTGTTTTAAAGGAGGAGAATTTGAACTAATATTTATTAGTTCTAATTCTTGCCAGCTAACATGCTTATTTCAACATTGGCTTTTTCAAGCCAACTCCTCATTCCAACTCCTTGGAGTTGTCCTCCAACTTTCTTTTCTAGTCTTTATTGATATTTAAGATACTTTGCACTTCCCTATACAAACATCATTGTATTGCCTGCCTTTCAGGGGTCAGAAAGTTCCATGCTGTAATGTTCCCAGTATTTACCTTCTATAGGAACGAGTTTCGGTTTTGCAAAAGTAAGGGCAGAATTAACTCACACTGACAAAGAATGACAGCCCCCTGCTTTGAAAGAATATGACTTCTCTTTTTATATATACTTGCTGCAGTGCATGAGTCAGTACTCTGGAACAGGGGTGTGTGCCCATTATAAGGCCATTGGGGAACTGAAGTACTGCAAAGCCACTTTGAGTTCAGATTGAGGGTGAGAGCCCTCAGGAGAGACGAGGCCAATGCAATGCAATGCTGGCGTCAGCACATAAGGATCCTCTCCTGTCCTCATCCTCAGAAACACAACAATGTCTGGAGTCGTGCCTGGGCTGTGTTTCAGAACGCATTCCAGGAGTGACTAATCACTGCCTGTTTTTCATAAGGACCCAAACCCACTGTGGTAGGGACCCAATGGCCCAGCAAACATGCAGCTTTGCAGCTCGAGCCAAGTTTGTGTAATCGGGGAAATGTTTTCAGATCTGGTAAAAATCCAGGTTTGGCCTGATGCAAACAGATACGCAAATATTAAACTTTTTTCACGAGTATCAAACAAGGACATGCACCGTACAGAATACAGTACATCCAACACACAAGGAAATAATTATTTTAAGCACAAAAATCCAACAGCTCGTATCCATTTCAAAGGAAACCATGCAGAATTAGTGGTGACGATTTGATCATATAGGCCATACAGGCCAGTTGATGTCTGTGGACCTGTTTTATACTGGAAAGAGAAAAAAAACTGAAGTTGCCTGAAGTTGCATTAAGAAGCAATAATACTTTACCAGCATGACTGATTATTTACTCCTTTAGCCTACACTTTGATAAGTGCATTTCCTGCACTGTACATAACAACATGTTTCACCATCAGGCTTTTCACAGAGTAACGTTAGCAGAGTGTGCAGCAAGTTTACATTTATATGTATGTATTTTATAGCCTAGTATAAATAATTTTTTCTCTGCTGAAATTTAAAGTTTGAAGTTTACCTTAAAACATGGCACTGTAATAAATCACAGGGTATATGTATAAAAGAAGTACTGTATGTATTTAACTTTTGGAAAATGGGGCTGAATCTTTAGCTTACAGTACAACACAAGACAATTTTGTCAATTTCAACATCTAAATGTATCAATTTGGTGCTCGCTTTTTGAGATTAAAATTTAAACACTAGATCCACAATTCTTTGTGAACATGGGAAATGGAACACGTGAAATGTATAGAATTTTGTCTAGACAGCTGGCTAACATGCAGAAACGTGGTCTGATATTCAGAAACCTTTTTCCAGTGGACAAGGCTATACAGAAACCATCACAATGCATGTTAAGGCAGCCGCGTTGGCGCATTAGCGCGGTAGCGCACCTATTGAAAGCTTTCAGTCTGTGCAGTTCCTGAAGAGGACGTGGCGCCCTCCTTCCTACACCGGCTGACGGGGTTGTGTAGCGGCGATTCTCAAGCAGGTGCTACACGGGGGGAATTGAATAACATAGCGTTCAATTGGCTACCAAATTTGGAAAAAAAGGTGGGGGGGGGAAAAATAAAATAAATTAAATAAATAAATAAATAAAAGTCAGGTACTTTTTGTATCAAATTAATAACTATGTAATATTACGTTGTATTTGTGAAAATAGATCATATTTGTATACGGCCTTTCAGTCGGTGCAGTTGTACTCCGAGGATTGGGGTTTGCGCCCCGGGCCTGCCAGATCCGAGCATGGCCGGTGCCCTGTGGGAGCGGCAATTGGCGGCTGCTCCCGGGTAGGGGGAGGGGCTCAGAGAGAATTGCTGCGCATATAGTGGCCCCGGGTGAGTTGGAATCACGGTCAGGCTTGGAGGAGTCGCGCCCTGCTACACAGGGATAATTTAATTAGAATAGGGGTTCAATTGGCTACCAAATTAGGAGAAAATGGGAAAAAAATCTGAAATAAATATTGAAAAAAATATATAATATTTGTATACAAATATATTTGTATAGCTGTGATAGACAAGGTCTGCTAATGTTACTTATTCCACACACGATTCCGTCTTTACGTCCCAATTTTAAATTAATGTTCAGAATAACGTTAGCTAAATACTGAACAAGCGCACCATTTTTTCAGCAAGACATTTAGGGTACACTAAAATATACTCTATCCTACCCCGTTGGCAAGAGTTGGCTTGTTAAGTTAGAGATACCCATGGATTACACAAGAACCTACTGGATAGACTGTAGGTGTACAATTTTCACAAGAGACAAACCCCACTTAGCTTTCACTGTTTGAAATTAGAAGGTTACAAGGTGGTATAGCTGCTACAGTACTTATGTCCACTTATATACAGCCATGTGTTCTCAGAGACAATGCATAGAGAACATGTAGATTCCCTCCGTTCATCTGGTATTGACCATTGCAGTACCAGGAAATCCACTAAGATGTCAAAAGGCTGCAACTACGCCTTGCTTATTTCACCTACCTACTACAGATATGCCAGGGCAGTACATGTTATATTCACAGGATATACCTATCTGGCTTTCTTTCCTCTCCGTGCTTAAAGGTTGGCAAAGCATCATAATAACTAATCCAGTCTTTAACTGTAATGCAATTTTATTGCGAGGTTTGTTTACATTTATTTATAGCCATCTCTTGCACAGTAATCTGGGAATCATCAGTTTCATTGCAAATGATGGGGCAATTCCTTTACTGCGGGGAACACGATCTGGCCTTGGGATGCCCTTCATTTTAAAAAGGCTTAGCTGTAATTACGACATCGTCTGGGTTTTTATATCCCGGTAAAGTATGAGTGGGGCTGGCTATGTACTTTTGAATAAAATTTATATTGGTTGGTAAATGTTTAATTGACTGGTAGATTTAAACCTTAGCCACCTTAAAAAAGTGGGCAAAAATAAGGTCCCCCATAACCGTATGACTGTGGTCCACAGAGCTCCCTCCATTCTATTCCATGTAATAATAGTGAATAGATTAAATAGAGAATAGATTAACTAGATTAATACATGGGGAGTCTTCATTTTAATTAGACAGATGCTGCCATATACGGAGCGATGCAGATTGGAGCATTATGCTAAGTCCATGGTGATATTATAAATATAAGCAGGGGAAATTCCTTGAGGCAGGTTATTATACTCAAATGTGTGAGGCCTGTATTTCACAAGGTTGTATTTGGAGGGTATCTGAGTGAAGAGAGTGGTGGGCGGATGCATTAAAAGACATTCATATGGACATTGACTTGTTCAATTTGTAACTGAAGAAGCAGCCAAATGCATTAATTAATATTAAAACAAAATAACTGACGAGGGGATAAAGATAAAGACGGATGTCCTCTGTATGCAATATAAATAAACATGAAGAACAGAGCCGAAGTTTACCTCCTTTTTCACATGGAGAGATGCAGTTGATCAGATGTTGGCCATTCAGTGTGACAAGTGAGTCGGCACCACAGTAAAACTCCTTCACTGGGAAGTGTCTTTTTGGGGCATCCCAGTCAGGGACTTTAATGAGTTGTAGTGCCTTAAAATTGAGCTGCAGTAACATGGTTGATTGCATATGATCTTCATTCAGTCATCATTCCACACATGGACTCATATCAACCTATCCATCTTATTCTAGTGGACTATATATACTGAGTTATCTTGGTGTTTAGCTTCATTTTTGTTTCATTCAGGCTGTTGGTGTGGGTGGCTGTATTCAGCTAAGGCACTTTTTCCTGATGCAGTAATGTTCCCTACGAACTAGAATGAAATCCTGAACGAGCCAGTGTTGACTGTGTGCCTACACCAGCTGCAGTATACTAGCTGTGTAGTCTTTTGGCAAAATAGCAGCAAGCCCTTTTCAGAATACCTGCCATGCTTCAATAAGCACGTTCAGGGAATTGTGACGCGTCATGGAATGTCAATTTCCGTTTGTGGAAGCAAATCTAGTTTGATTGACCTTTAGACTTTGCTTTAATGTGTCTCTACCAAACAGGGATGTAAAAGAAAATTAGGATAAACTCAAATTGAAGTCATAATGTTTATCTTTCGACAATTTAGACCTATTTTGTTGAACTGTGTACAGTGTAGCTGTGTCAAACAGTCTTATGCCGATGAGTATTGTTTTCCTTTGGTACCAGTGTTCAGCTGTCACTAATGGTTTTTTTATTGTGAATGTTGTTTCCTTTTTTTTTATTTCAGGGACGATGTATTAACTTCAGCCGGGCCCAGAACCATTAGGACATTCACAATTTCTCCTTTGAAATACAAGGGCACTGTAACTTCCGACTGATGACAACTGAAGAATTGCCAGTTCTGGAAGAACTCACAGCTTTAACTAACAAGCACGGTTTTACACACTCGTGGAACCTCTTTACCACAGGATGTACTGTCGTTTGTTTTTCGTTTTTTTAGCTGTAGTAACACATTAAGGCCTTTTTCATCATCTTCTGTGATTACTGAACTGAACAAACTATGTTTGTGAAGACATAAAAGAGAAATAGATGCATTTTAACTATGCATCCAAGACCACAAACAAAAGATAGCTTTGTTTTTATACAATACAGCCCACAACCAAAGATCCACAAAAGTTTTAACTGATTGGTGCCTCTACAGAAAAATACTGTTTTTTGTTGTTGTCATTCCTCATTTTTCTCTTGTTATTGTTT
This sequence comes from Ilyophis sp. 1 JC-2022, assembly GCA_022702515.1. Classification (NCBI taxonomy): domain Eukaryota; kingdom Metazoa; phylum Chordata; class Actinopteri; order Anguilliformes; family Synaphobranchidae; genus Ilyophis; species Ilyophis sp. 1 JC-2022. Next base: position 24,079,034 of record CM040394.1, read on the forward strand.
TTTTGTACTTAATGTTTTGACTTATTCTATTTATATACCTATCAATGTAAGTGTATTATACAAATGTTTTGACTTATTATATTTATATACCTATCAATGTAAGTGTATTATACAACACACACACATCTCAATACCCAGTATAACAATCTCCAATGCTTCCTTTAACTAAAACTCCAGTAACTCTCAGAATTAATTGGCTATAATAAAAAGAAACACTCAGCAGAAACCTGTACTTATTACCATAATTTTTATGTCCACAACCGATAGAGATGTCCTATAACTATAAACATCTGCACAGGTGGATGTGATTACAGTGAAGCCATCATATCTGTCTGGCAGCATGACATTGTTCGGATTGGCTAGCTGCAATCTCATAAGAGATGTGCTAATGTCTCTGCCTGCGGCACACTAAATTGTAGTTTGAGTCTTTTCAGGACTCATTTTTCACAGTATCTTCCCAAAAATTCAGTTCCAATAGACCTGTGTAGGGATGTTCTTCACAAATGTACTTCTTAGATGTACACGCCCATCCTGAAAGTATATAATTTAATACATGTTTAAAAAACTGCACAATGTACCCAGGTTTCTCATCATTTCCACACTGTAAAAAATATTGCCCTTGTCCAACTCATACAAAATGAGGTAACATTTGGCATTGTTTTTTTTTTAGTTGAATTAACTTCAGTGCTTTTTTAAAAGTAGGATGAACACAATTACATAATGTAAACTCATCAAAATTAAGTACAGATTACTAGTAGTAGCCATATTATGAAGTTGGATAAACTTAATTTTCTTGGTAATATTAACTCACTTCCACATAAGATTGAACTCAATTAAATTGAGTAGTAGCCATATTATTACATTGAATAAACTTAATTTTCTTGGTAATGTTAACTCACTTCCACGTGAAATTGAACTCAATTAAATTAAGTACAGGTTACTATTAGTAGCCATATTAAGTTGGATAAACTTAATTTTCTTGGTAATGTAAACTCACTTAGGCTACACATGAAATTTAACTCAATTAACTTGAGTACAGGTTACTAGTAGTAGCCATATTACATTTAGGGTGCATAAACATTCAACTTCACGTAAAAAAAAACAATACTTCTGTCACACATTTTCACAAATAATTTTCAAAAGCTACCCAGTCCCACTATGCCAACAAAGTTCTCCTGCAACATGCGGTTCAGATTCCACAACCATGTGACCTGGCGCATGCGTTTAGGCATATTTTTCTACAGTCTCGGCGTGAAGACTCACGTGACAGACAAATGATAATGTCAACACACCTTCATTACGTTTCATTAACACATTTAATCAAATCATTACATGACTTAAATAAAATGTTTAAGTTTTATTTTTAAAAATGGTTACTGACACTTATTGAGTACACCCAAAGTAAAGTGATGCTGTTTACGATGAAAATAATAAATATTAAATAGATCTAGTATTAAATATACTGTATGTTAAAACTATGTGAGGACGCAGGATTTTTTACAGTGCATGTTAGGAGAGACATCTCAGCCTAGCAGAACGTAGTATGTTTATTTGCCTGTTTCTGCCTGCTGGCTGTAGCAAACACATGTAAGTATATCTTTACAGTTCCAAACTGAACTGAGCACTGGAATGGTATTGTTGTTCTAAGTAATGCTTAAACATGTATTTATACCCTAAAATGAATGTGAACTGGACGGTACATTTTTCTGCATTAATAGTGTGTACACCCTGGAATTCATAAAGAGTTTGCTATTAATAGCGTGTACTGTTTGTTGGTCTTTCTGTGTTGATATTCAACTTAAATGTCAGTATTGTTTCCTAATTTGGGTATTGCTTGTTGTATGAAACAGTTATGTTTATATACACTATATAGCCAAAGGTATGTGGACACCCTTTGGTCTGGGGCTTTTTTTCATGGTTCAGGCTAGGCTCCTTAGTTCCAGTGAAGAAAAATCTTAACACAACAGTATACAATGACATTCTAGATGATTCTGGGTTTCCAACTTTTTGGCATCAGATTGGGGAAGGCCCTTTCCTGTTACAGAATGACAATGCCCCCAAGCACAAATAGAGGCACATACAGAAATGGTTTGTCGAGTTTTGTATGGAAGAACATGACTGGGCTACACAGAGCCCTGACCTCAACCCCATCGAACACCGTTGGGATCAATTGGAAAGCCAACTGCGAGCCAGGCCTAATAGCCCCACATCAGTGCCCGACCTCACGAATGCTCTTCTGACTGAATGGAAACAAATCCACGCAGCAATGTTCCAGCATCTAGTGGAAGGCCTTCTCAGGAGAGTTAATGCCCATGATTTTGGAATGAGATGTTCATATACTTTTGGCCATGTAGTGTATAACACACCACATTATCTTTATGTGACTTAATCTTGATAATTCATACAGTAGATAAACAGATTTCAAGAGATTACACAGTTGAACATTTTGAACAGCTTAGGAATGAATGCTTTATTATAGTCATTATTGGCATAAGCAAGAAACTCTCTTTGCGTTTTGGTTGTTGATTCCTCATCAATGTAATAGTGACACACCTGAAAAATGGCTTTAACTTTGAAGCATCTAAACCACAATTACATAAGCATCTACACAGGTGATTCCTATATTAATTTGAATGCTAATTAGCAGCATTTGTCTGCTTAAGAGGTCTAACCAGCAGCACTTTGCTAGATAAGTCTCCAAAGCAAGATGATGATACTAAGGGGCCAAATAGTTGGTGCCCAAATTGCAGGTGTGCCAGTCACAAAAACGGCAAAATTATTTAAGGTGGCAAGGGGAATTGTGAGAGTTAGTGTAAGGTTCGGAGAACCAAACGCGACCGATAAGGATACTAAAAGCGTATTTTGAAAAATACGCCTGAAAAGCAGAAGAAACCGCACCGAGAACGGGAGAAAAACGTCCCTAGTGCAAGGAAAATTAATACTACCTCAAAAGGAGGCGAGACTCAAAAATAGCGAGTATAAATAATAAAAGAACCTCATGCTCTAAATCAAAGAACGCAAAAGAGGTAATGGGTAAAGGAAAGAAATCGAAAATCAAGCCTGTTACCTAAGCTCTGTACCAATAGAGAGATATTAGGATAAAGCAAAAAATTGGAAATGAAAGAAATAACCCAATCTAATCCTAAACAATAACCTGACTTGCTGCGCTTCTTATTTGTACAAACCAGAAATGCAGTGACCGAATTCCTATACCGTTTACCGACTTTGTCAAGATTGCAAAACAATATTGAAGTGCATGATGATGGGAGTCCTGAGCTATTTATCACCGGCAGAAAACTCAAAACAGGTGTGAAGAATAATAGCCGGGCGAGATCCAAACACCAGAACAGAGGCGGAAAAAATCAGATAGAGCGCCCCAACAAACCAATAAGAATAACCCTTGCAGAAACAACAGAGGCTGCCTATCACCAGACGTGTAAAATCTGGGTTCAGAAAGTAAAAGTCCTTCCCAGTATTTGGTTCCAAACACCTGCATTTGCTAATTAACACAATTCTTCAGCCAGGAGGTAGAACTAATTAGTGCAATCAGCTGGCTTGGGTCATGGGTGGAATAAACACATGGCAGGACTTTTACTTTCTGACCCCTGGATTTTACACCTCTTCCAATAACCATGACAAAAACAGCATCCGCAAAAAATAACTGGCCGCAAGTCAAAGCTCATCTACAGGGACAGACAGTGGCGGCTCGTCCATAGGGACGCTAGGGGCGGCGCCCCACTTGATTGGATAGAAGAAAATTTTTAAAATAAAATAATAAATAAATATATAATTTTTTTCCCTTTTTTTCTTCTTCATCTGAACACATTTCATAGATTGTATTTATAATTCATATAAATGTATATAAATTCGAGTCAATACATGTATGTTGAATAATTGGCTTTGGTTGGTTTGCGGACATCATTACCGTCTCTGTTGCTCTGGGGCGTCGAATCGTACGTCCCTCACACACTACATTGACATGCATTGCTACCTAGCGGTTGTTGGAAGGACTGCACTTTAGCTTGAGGTCTATGATCGCATTTGGGGCGTTGGGCAGAACCTGGCCATTCTCATTTAACCCCATTCAAACGAACATTGTAGTCATGGTCAGTAGATGGCGCAAGAGAGCACACGCCAATTCGTCCGACGAACTTTGGTGAACTTCGTTGTTTACGCTATCTTCCAGCGACATGGCGGCTGCAGCAGATAATGTTACATTAACGTTAGCACTCAACAGCGTGGAGTCTATTTTTACAACTCAGTTTGAGAAGCTTAGTCTACAAGAAAAACTCAGTTTAAAAGAGCTAGGTCCGGATAGGCCAGATATTCATCTACAGCAGGCGGCTAAGGACAGAGGGAAGTCCTACACACGAGTGTTCTCCAAGAGCTGGTATGATAAGAAATCATGGCTATGTGGCTGCCCAATTCGGAATGCTCTTTTTTGTTTTCCCTGCCTTCTGTTCCGTTCAGAAAAACAGGGCCAGGGTGAAATGCTGTGGACGAAAACAGGGATGACAGACGTTAAGTGCTTTTCCAAACGAGTGAAAAAACATGACACGAGCAGAGCACACATGGAAGCGTGCCTTAAGCTATCCATGTTAGGAAGAACTAACATAGCTACACAGCTGTCTGATGGATATCACGCCAGTATTTGAAAACACAACCAACATATCCTTTCTAAATTGATCGACTGTGTGAAGTTCTGTGGGGCCTTTGAACTAGCTTTGAGGGGGCACGATGAAACGGAATCATCCGAGAATCCAGGTGTGTTTAGGGGACTTGTTGATTTTTGTATCGACACTGGACGGTGCAATGAAAGAGCACTTGGAGAATGCAACCGTATTTAAAGGCACCTCAAAAACCATACAGAATGAGCTACTGGACTGTATGCTGTCTGTAATGCAAGGCCACATTGTCCAGGACCTACAAAGCACGGATTACATGTCTATCCAAGCAGATGAGACCACCGACATAACGACGCATTGTCAGCTCGTCATTGTGTACCGCTACATCGACACTGCCAACACGGTGCAGGAGGGATTTTTTGGCTTTGTTCGATTGGAAGGAGGCACGACTGCAGATGCCATTGGAGGTGCTCTCCTTGAAAACCTGGCCTTGCAAAGTTTCTTTATAAGTGAGGAGGCATGCTGATAGTGGAGCAACATTGTAAGGTAGGCTAGGCCTATTCATTTATTTTTCCTTTTTTTGTGTGCAAGATCGTCATGTTGTTCTCCCAGCTACACGCTGTCGCTCTCCAGTGTCAGTGCCGTTGTCAAGGATATATTTTTTTGCTTTATATTGTTTGCGAGTGCGACCATGATCAATGATCAAAGAATAATCTATGAATAATTTTCTTTCGAAAACAAATTCAGTAATTTTCTATATAGCCTAGATCAGGGGTCGCAACCCAAATGACAGAAATAGCCTTTTTTTTCTCAAATTCTCTAGTTTGGGAGCCGCAAGGAATGTACCCCTGGATATGAGAATAAATAAACGGTAAAGAGATGCACGTTGATTGTACAACAAACGTTTAGTAATGTAAATAAATACCCTATTATTTTTTCCCTACGCTGTTGATGTCACTGGTGTTTTAATGAGTCGATCCTCTGTTGCATGAATATGAGCATAGCCTATAGCAGGTAGCCTACATTATTAATGTGCATTAGCCTAAACAGTCTAAATGTAATCTAGCTAAATATAGACGTGATGAGTCATATTTGATTGACTGCGCACCGGTTAAAAGCCCTATTGTTTGTGCACTCGAGTCGGCCACAATGTTACTCTATGATCTCCGTGTCTGTCATGACCCGCCCCACTTAGTCAGCCAATCACCGGCCGCCACTGGGGACAGACGGACACTTGGTAGGATAGTTGCTAATAACCACAAAACTACAGCTCTAAAAATTACCACAGAATTGAATCAATCCATATCTGAACCAGTCTCAACAAAAACAGTACGTAATGAGCTTCATAAACAGCAGGTAAGTCAAATGTTTGAATCACAAATAGCTTAAGCTACGCGGAATTTCGGGAGAAAGTCCCATTTGCGTGTGCTTATCTCAACTCTGAATCTGGCCCTATGGTAGCAAAGCAATAGTTAAATTTTTTCAAAAAGTTTCCTCTTGTATTTTGGCTTGCTGTTACCATTAACTCAAAGTTGTATTTTCTGCGCAATGCATTTGTATATGTATCCAATAAATATTAATCTGAGCAAATACAGTGTGAGTGAGTCAGTGTGATATGGCGTCACCATAGAAAGGCAGTGGGAGAAAATGCAAAACTTTGCATGAGCAGATTTCCCACTGTCTCCCTGAGCATTAATTTACTCAGTTGTATACATGTGGCCCTTTGTCTTTTTGGATTCTGGTTAATTTTTTTTGAAAATGGGGATACTGACAATTTGCTAATATAATAATTTGCTTTAGTTAAACCGGGCCTAGCCAGGTTCCTCCGAGATTTCTTCCCACTGGGGAGTTTTTATTATTATTATTATTATTATTATTATTATTTTACCTCGTTTGGTTTTTAGGGCTCAGGCTGTTTTTTTCCCCAATTTTCCATCGGTTTCTCTGTACAGCGTCTCTGACAGTTCTCTGTAAAAAGCGCTATAAAATACAATTGAATTGAATTTAGGCTATATGTTATTTATATGATAGGATATTTGGAATCCCATATTTCCGCATTCCTACCTACCTGTACGATATCTGAGTTCATTAAGCTCGAATATAACCAGTCCGTGCACTGAAAGGGGGAGAAGAATATTCTACTCTTCTGTTTTGTGAAATGGGTACCGCGTGACTGCGCATTTCCGACGGGGGGTATTGCGTGACCGCGCTGCACGAGGCAAGCTAAAGAGATACAATATCAGCTCAGCCTCTCAAACTGTCTCACGAAAACAGAGATGCATCGCTCTGTCATCTCTCCCCGGTGATAAACAGCAGCCGCAATTGACATGTTGAGTTCCTGAAACCAGGGTTCATGTTGCTGAATCCGAATATTAACGAGAACAATCGGACAGTAGGGTAATCGTTAAAACCAATTAACGGTAAGGACTTGGCTCGTGGTGTGAGCGTGCTTACCTCTAAAATAGACTGAGCTCTCTGGTCTAGGCAACCGGTCTTGGCTACATTTGAATTTTAACTGCCATCTCTCCACGCTGAAGGAGGCCAGCTTTTGTAGCCTACCAGTTCTGTCGCTGATATTTTATGCTTTTCACTTGGTATCTAACCGTTTTCTTGTTCTTATTATTATAATGCATATACCAGTGGGATTTCAGATGTAATTTCCACTCAAATAATTAGGCTAATGGGGAGCCACTATCTGGAAACTGCTTGGTATTCAGACTGTATATTGATGGCATCATTTTATAAATTACAGACGTGTATGTAGGCTACAATTCAGGAAAAGTGATGTTCAGTTTTCGCCTGAAACGGTGCCGCGAGGATCTGTCCAGAACGGTCCAGAAACCACATGCAGACTTTTTTTTCTGCGCTGGAAGTAGGGAAATGTAGTCCACTACAACTAGAATAGGTGACTACAAAAGCTTGAATTCTTCTGCAAGCAGAGAGACTAAATGCAGAGGTGCCTCTAATATACGGGATATCCTCTTTGCCAAATGCATTCTGGGAATGCTGACAGGTTAACGCTTTTGTGCTGAGCACACAGTAACAGAGCCAGATCAACCTGTTTCGAGTGCGTGTATTAAAATGGAACTGAACAGGTGAGGAAAAAGGGAAAGTAAGCAGACCGTGCAGAATGAAAACAAAATTGATATAGCTTAAAACCCAAACTAAGGCGGCCCGATGAGGGGTTATACTACGAAGCAGCATTACTAAGTTAGCTGGATAACTGCACTGAGTAGGCTAATACCTGGAACACCACAGAACTGTTGTTATACTGTTGTTATACAGTTATGTGGTGTAGACTGAAGTAAAAAGAACTGTTCTGGGTTTATCCAGCCAACTCAGTAATCCTGCTTCGTAGTATACCCCCTGTTCAGGAGTTTTCTGGTTAAGATGACATCACTACTACAAACCATGTGACCAGAAGGCAAATTACATATTGTGAAATTCCATGTAAGTGATTATGAAAAATGTTATCTTCATGTATATCAGTTTCTTTATTGCTTTTTATTTACACAAATATTACTTTGGGGGTCGTTCGGCAGTGTGGCAGTTTTAACTGACTGATCTCCACTGTATTGTGCTGCCATGTTGTGCAACTAATTTGAAAAGGTCCTGTTTTTTATTATTATTCTAATGGAACTCAGTCCTCTGTCTGCACATTATCTTCAAATTAAGCCAAATGCAAAGAAGCCAACTCCGGTTCTTTGTCTGATATGAATAACAAGACTTATTATTATAGGGCTTACTGAGTTTTATCTACAATTCTACATTTCAGAAACTGCTGAAGTTGACGGTTTCTAAGCTGTTGCGTACGTGCTTAGCCGCATAACCTTGATTAATCTGATTAAACATCACCGATAAAAAAGGCCTATAAATGCCATCTGACTGGTTTCGCTCGGTCCTGAATTCCTTCTACCAGTCTGGACCCTCACAAAGATGGCCGCGTTCATCCAACTCCTGCTCTCAGTTGCCGCGGTGACCGCCTTGGCAGCTGCTAACAGCGCGGCGCTAAATCCCGATGACCCCGAAGTTCTTAAAGCAGCGAACTACGCCGTCAGCACCTACAACCAGTTCGACAACCATGCCTACGCCTACAAGCTCATCTCCGTGCAGTCCGCCAGCGCACAGGTGAACTCATTTTAATGCTGTGCTTTCTATCTGGGGGACGTAAAACATGCATGTGTGGAGGATAATGCCACTGGATATCACACCTGGGTCATGTAATTATCTGGAGACCAGTAACATTCCCCAGAATACTGACAATCCTAGAAGAAAAAGGTGCATTTTCACTGGTATTCAGAACAAAAATGAGTGTTTTTTTGATTAGTGACATATTTCATTATAAATTCTCAAATCAAACAGCACCTTAAAAAAAAAAAATCCATATTTGACTCAGGTCTATTGCATTGCTGGTACATGGGAACAGTAGTAATAATGAAGCTCTTCTGACCGGGTACTCAAAAACTGTTTATTCAAATTCTGATACAATACATGTGTTTATCTACAGCCCCAGCGGGAGAGAGAGAGCTAGTAGATATAGAAGTTTTTTTGTGTGAAAAATCAACAGCTCTAAGGAGTCCAGTAGATGGTTGGTGAAACTTCCCAACTCTGCTCACCGGAATGCACTGTTTTCGAGATTTAAGTTGTCTTCACACATCTTACTGGATAAATTATATTTTATAAATGAAAATAAATATTACCTTGGTGTAACTCATATAATGATGTATGTGATATGGTATAGTCTGTAGTGATATAGATTGGATGAGGGTGTGGCCTTATGGCATATGGTATAGTCTGTAGTGATATAGATCGGATGAGGGTGTAGTCTGTAGTGATATAGATCGGATGAGGGTGTAGTCTGTAGTGATATAGATCGGATGAGGGTGTAGTCTGTAGTGATATAGATCGGATGAGGGTGTAGTCTGTAGTGATATAGATTGGATGAGGGTGTAGTCTGTAGTGATATAGATCGGATGAGGGTGTGGCCGTATGGCATATGGTGTAGTCTGTAGTGATATAGATCGGATGAGGGTGTGGGCCATATGGCATATGGTGAGTGTGAGGGTTGAAATGTTCCTCGTTGATAATAGTATCCTATTCGTTTTCCACATTTGGGACATAAGATTATTCTTATGAATTTTCCACACAATTTTTATTTATTGTACCACATTTTAATTTTTATTTATTCAACCACACATTAAAATTTTTGTCTCCTGAACATTGTATGAAAAGTACAATAGAAAGAATACAATAACTAAACAGCAACAACAAAAAAGACAGACAGTAGTGTGGGGCAGACCCACAACACACAAACAAACATATTAAATAAAGACATTCAGTAGAATCAATGAATGAAACTAATTAAGTGAATTAAAGTGAAGGTATGAGTCGAGTATTTAGCCAAGTGTCATGATGAAAAATTGAGCATCAAAAGCAGTAACAGCTCTTCATCGGCCTTTGCTGTGTTGAGATGTCCAGTGTCATTAAGCAGTCTAACTGTCATGACCCAGAACGAGAACTGAACCCAAACGCACGACCAGGAGGCAGAGGTACAATATTAAGTGGTTATTTATTAGCTTGGGGCAGTCCCAAGCTGTACACAAACAAATACACAATATATACAGGAGGTCACAGGAGCTTTGTCCACGCCTCGACTTGCTCCAAGCCGGAGCCGGACTTGACTGGACTTGGCCGGGCGGACGGGAAATGTTCCAGGCCGGAACTGGATTGGATGGATCGGACTGAGTGTTCCACACCGGAACTGGACTGGATGGAACGGACTGACTGACGATGAGCAGGAGCAGGAGTGGTAGAGCAGGACAGAGTAGCTGCAGGGTAGCCTCACGGGGACCCAGCTGGGGTACTCGTCAGGAGGAGCGGGGGAGGCCGCAACACAGGTAGGGGTGCGAACACTGCAGGTGGACAGACTTGAAAACGGGGGAGAGGTTAACTGAAACGGTTCTGGGCTGAATGGTTGGTGGTAATAGGGCTCGTCAGTAAGCCCAGTTTCACGGGCGAGCCAGCCCCTTTTGGGCGAATAGCACAAGTGGCAATGTGGTGGTCTGACTTCCCACAGTACAAACAGGAATTTGTGCGGATCCTCCGTCGGCGCTCCTCGGCGTCTACGGAGATCTTCCCCAACTGCATGGGTTCTTCGTCTGCGGGAGTAGGTGAATATTTATTCCTCTCCATGGGAGGAAAGGGGCGACTGTCGTGCGAGGAAGAGACCGGGCCGTTAGACGACCCTCTCCTTCTCTCCTGGGCCCGGGCTCTGAGGCGATTGTCGATGGAGATGGCGAGGTGTATGAGGGCGTTTAGCGAGTTCGCTTCCTCACGGGTGGCTAGCTGGTCCTTCAATTCCTCGCTCAGGGCCTGAAGAAAGGCCCCCTGAAGAGCAGAATCATTCCATCCTGCCTCGGCCGCAAGGGTGCGGAATTGGACCGCCATCTCCGCCACACTGCGACTGCCCTGCCGAATTTGAAGGAGGCGTTGTGTTGCGTTGCGTCCACAGACTGGGTGGTCAAAAACACGCCGCATTTCGGCGGTGAAGGTGGGGAAGTGAAGACAGGCTGGTGTCTGGCTATCCCACAGAGTCAGGGCCCACTCCTGGGCACTGCCAGCCAAGCAACTCATGACCAATGCGATCTTGCTGGCGTCGGAGGCATAAGAGGTGGGCTGGATGCGGAAGACGATGTCGCACTGCATGAGGAATTCGCGACATCTTCCCAGACTTCCCCGGTAATGCTCAGGGAGTTGGACACGGGGTTCTCGAACAGAAGTGGGGACGGGAACCTCAGGCAGTGGTTCAAGTGCGGGTGCGACGGGAGCCTCCTGGATCCGAGGAAGGGGCTGGTGGAGTAACATTTGAGTTACCTGCTCTCCTAGACCCCTCAGGGCTTCCAGAACATCATCCAGGCGGCGGCTCTGTTGGGCGTTGACCGTGGCTTGGTATGAGAGGGCGTGACGGATCTGCTCCAGGTCGGCTGAGTCCATACTTTGGCCAGTTCGTTCTGTCATGACCCAGAACGAGAACTGAACCCAAACGCACGACCAGGAGGCAGAGGTACAATATTAAGTGGTTATTTATTAGCTTGGGGCAGTCCCAAGCTGTACACAAACAAATACACAATATATACAGGAGGTCACAGGAGCTTTGTCCACGCCTCGACTTGCTCCAAGCCGGAGCCGGACTTGACTGGACTTGGCCGGGCGGACGGGAAATGTTCCAGGCCGGAACTGGATTGGATGGATCGGACTGAGTGTTCCACACCGGAACTGGACTGGATGGAACGGACTGACTGACGATGAGCAGGAGCAGGAGTGGTAGAGCAGGACAGAGTAGCTGCAGGGTAGCCTCACGGGGACCCAGCTGGGGTACTCGTCAGGAGGAGCGGGGGAGGCCGCAACACAGGTAGGGGTGCGAACACTGCAGGTGGACAGACTTGAAAACGGGGGAGAGGTTAACTGAAACGGTTCTGGGCTGAATGGTTGGTGGTAATAGGGCTCGTCAGTAAGCCCAGTTTCACGGGCGAGCCAGCCCCTTTTGGGCGAATAGCACAAGTGGCAATGTGGTGGTCTGACTTCCCACAGTACAAACAGGAATTTGTGCGGATCCTCCGTCGGCGCTCCTCGGCGTCTACGGAGATCTTCCCCAACTGCATGGGTTCTTCGTCTGCGGGAGTAGGTGAATATTTATTCCTCTCCATGGGAGGAAAGGGGCGACTGTCGTGCGAGGAAGAGACCGGGCCGTTAGACGACCCTCTCCTTCTCTCCTGGGCCCGGGCTCTGAGGCGATTGTCGATGGAGATGGCGAGGTGTATGAGGGCGTTTAGCGAGTTCGCTTCCTCACGGGTGGCTAGCTGGTCCTTCAATTCCTCGCTCAGGGCCTGAAGAAAGGCCCCCTGAAGAGCAGAATCATTCCATCCTGCCTCGGCCGCAAGGGTGCGGAATTGGACCGCCATCTCCGCCACACTGCGACTGCCCTGCCGAATTTGAAGGAGGCGTTGTGTTGCGTTGCGTCCACAGACTGGGTGGTCAAAAACACGCCGCATTTCGGCGGTGAAGGTGGGGAAGTGAAGACAGGCTGGTGTCTGGCTATCCCACAGAGTCAGGGCCCACTCCTGGGCACTGCCAGCCAAGCAACTCATGACCAATGCGATCTTGCTGGCGTCGGAGGCATAAGAGGTGGGCTGGATGCGGAAGACGATGTCGCACTGCATGAGGAATTCGCGACATCTTCCCAGACTTCCCCGGTAATGCTCAGGGAGTTGGACACGGGGTTCTCGAACAGAAGTGGGGACGGGAACCTCAGGCAGTGGTTCAAGTGCGGGTGCGACGGGAGCCTCCTGGATCCGAGGAAGGGGCTGGTGGAGTAACATTTGAGTTACCTGCTCTCCTAGACCCCTCAGGGCTTCCAGAACATCATCCAGGCGGCGGCTCTGTTGGGCGTTGACCGTGGCTTGGTATGAGAGGGCGTGACGGATCTGCTCCAGGTCGGCTGAGTCCATACTTTGGCCAGTTCGTTCTGTCATGACCCAGAACGAGAACTGAACCCAAACGCACGACCAGGAGGCAGAGGTACAATATTAAGTGGTTATTTATTAGCTTGGGGCAGTCCCAAGCTGTACACAAACAAATACACAATATATACAGGAGGTCACAGGAGCTTTGTCCACGCCTCGACTTGCTCCAAGCCGGAGCCGGACTTGACTGGACTTGGCCGGGCGGACGGGAAATGTTCCAGGCCGGAACTGGATTGGATGGATCGGACTGAGTGTTCCACACCGGAACTGGACTGGATGGAACGGACTGACTGACGATGAGCAGGAGCAGGAGTGGTAGAGCAGGACAGAGTAGCTGCAGGGTAGCCTCACGGGGACCCAGCTGGGGTACTCGTCAGGAGGAGCGGGGGAGGCCGCAACACAGGTAGGGGTGCGAACACTGCAGGTGGACAGACTTGAAAACAGGGGAGAGGTTAACTGGACACAGAATGGACTAGGACTAAACAAACACTGAGCAAATGCAAACTAGAATGAAGATAGCGCAGACCAGAGTGACTGACTAACTGTGTTAACAAACAACGTTAACGAACTGGCAACGAACCAAAGACGGAGCGGTTTATATACAGGGAGTGATTGGTAACAATGGGAAAAGTGTGCGAATGTCTAAGTGAGTGATTGGTAACAATTAGAAAAGCGTGTGAATGTCTAAGTGGGTGATTGACCAGAGTGAAGTGTGAGGAATGTGAGTAGAGGGGAGAGAAGGGGATAGGTGGAGACAGGAGTGGTGAAACGAGTGGAACAAACGGACAGGACACGCCCAGCCTGCAGCACGGGGGAAGACACGGATAAGGGAGTCAAACATGACACGGAGGGAGAGGGAAAAACACGGAGAAGGAACAGGATGGGAACGGAACGTTACACTAACAGCTGTAGGGACAAAGCTGTTTTGAGTTGACCAAACTCACACAGTAGATATTTGGGCGTTAAACTAAGAGACAAGACAAGCAACTCCACATCTACAGAGCAATGAGTCTCTCGGATTGCAGCTGTTCCACTCCAAGCCCTGCCGACATATCCACAAACTCCGCCTCCACGACTTTACTCCATACACGCAGGCTGCGTCCCAATATTCTTCACTCCCCACCTCCCTTCCTCCACTCCCCCACTACCACTTCTCTCCTCCCTTCCTCCACTCCCCCACTACCACTCTTCTCTTACCCGGAAGTATGCAAAACTGTGAATGTTTCGAGTACAAATATTTGCATGTACAGTATACAATGTACCTGACATTGCGGTTTGCGTCGAGACATTAATTAATATGCAATTAAGATGTAATCCACAACATTAGATTAAAACCCAAACCCAAAGATCCGTCTCCGGGGCACGGAGTAGAGGAGTGGTAGTGGAGGAGGAAAGGTTGCATTTTTCGACTATTGGGACGCACCCACACAGTCTCTGTCCAGTCGAAACGGAGCACCGAATCCACTCAGCCTCCCCAGTCGTCGCCTCACTCCTCCCCCATCCTACCCTCCCTCTTTTCCTGGGTGGCCTTTTGAGGATTACCTGCAGTCCTGGATCAGTCTTGATATCAAGCCACTCACTCTGGTGAAGAGCGATGCTAGCTTTGTAGCTGCAGATCTAACAGACATTCCAGAGTATCTAATGAATGCGTCTCCACGGTGACGACCATAAACAAATTTAGCCCTACTGGATAATTTGCTAATTTTATTAAAATGAGCAGCAAGATTTTCAGTTTGCTTCCCTGTCCTATAACAGACATACCAGCGCATGAAAAAACAAAAGATAAAAAACAAAACACATTCAAATTAACACAAAAACGAGAGACAGCTCTACATGTCGCCATTACAGCGCCACGTTCTAGAATGTCTATTATTTATTATTATCGACAGATTAGAAGAAAACTATATTGTTCAGAAGTGGAAATTTGGCTTCACAATGTTGGTTAAAAAAGAAAAAGGTTAAAAAACAGACAAACAAATGTGAACCACTGGGTCAGCGGCCACGGCGCGCCCCCCAATAACCTTTACTATTATTATTACTACTACACAATGGGCTATGTGAGTTAGTGACTTGGGAGTTGGGTAAATGATAGACTGGGTAAAAATGTTTGCTCCTGCAGATATATCCTCCTGCTCGAGTGAAGTACAGCATGGCAGTGATTGTGGGACAGACCGTATGCAAGAACAGGCCGGACGTTAACCTGGCAGACTGCAGCCTGCAGAACTCTCTACATGGCAAGGTGAACGCTCTATGGTTTTTAACTTTACTGTAATAAAGTGTCTACATCCTGAGTGCGCCAGATTTTAACATGTGACTTTACTCAGATTAGCTAAACCAGAGCACTACAGATCACAAAGCACATTGTCTAACTACATAGAGCAAGCAGAACAATATCAACACCACTTAATTTAATCACGTCGATGATACACAGTATGTTACAGCACGTTCTATAACGTCTCCCAGAGCCGTGTGCCATTGGCTGGATTCAGTTCTCACACGATTTACTTCCTTTATGGCTGAAATATGGCACTGTCGCGATGTAGCTATGGCAAGTGGCATTAACATTTATTCAACTTCCTTAGCTAGCTGCCATATAGGCCAACTAGCTGTGCCATACGACCTAGCTTGCTGTGCCAAAACTGTGGCACAACTGTGCTCAGAGCACAGCTATATGGCACAAATCTTGTTGATTAGCTATATCATAAGCATGGACGCAGATAGTTTACTAGCTACCGTAAATTAAACCGTAAAATGTATTTTTAAAAACGTAGCTAGTTGACTAGGTGGCCTTAACACCATGCCCTTTTTTCTGTGAAGCTAGTAAACTCACTGAACTTTGTTCATTAGCTAAAGAACTAGCTGATGTTTTAACGCAACTAACTAGGACATATGGCTAGAGCTAAAGAGGTAGCTAGCTGCGGAAGTTGAACAGGCTAAATGTTAATGGCTTTCCATAATGGCCAGTGTGCAGAGAGCACTGTTGGGTTTTTTATCCTGATTATCCATGATTTTCATTTATGTAATACAGCTCAAGCCTTTTTTTGTTGAATCTTACCAAAATTTACTCAAATATATAATCCGGAACAAAGTTATACGTTATCACTGTGACCGCATAATATGCAGCATGTTCGGAAATATGTATTTTGCATTGTAGAAAATTTTATTGCATACAAGTGATGTTGAATATTGTTTGTAGCATGTTGCTGTAAAAAATGTAGCTACATTTCAGTTGCTCAAACATTTTTCAGTTGGGCAATTTTCTTTTTTCAGAATATTGTAAATACTCCCCCGGATTAATATGTTCTCAAATTGAGACGTTTATGTTTTCCTCATCAGACGATGACCTGCGACTTTGTCGTGCTGGCCGTCCCAAACTCGGACGTGCCCAGCTACCTCCTGACGGACCAGTGCAAGTGATGTGGATTTGGAGTCCCCCCCCCCCCTTTTCATTTGGAAGAGTGGGCTACCTTTGGTAATTTGTTTGGCGAGGTTAATATTTAAACTTGTTTCATTCTGTCCACTCCTCATGAACTACGTTCTAACCAGTGGCGGCTGGTGATCTAAATATAGGTTGGGGCGCTAGCATTTCTAAAAAAAACAAATACATCTGACTTTGACTTTAAACAGAAAAAACAAGCCACCTTGTGTCTCAGTTGCATAAGACAGTTTAATTGGCAACAGTGGAGGACAGTTTTTCAAGTAAGACATCACTATGTTTCCATCTAAATGTCATTCGAATTTTAAGCGAACTTTTGGAAAGTTCGCAAAAAGAAAAGAAAAGAAAATGCGAATTAGGTGCGTTTCCACCAACTGAGTTGGAGCGAAGAAGTAGAGGTTGCATATCGTAAACAAAACCAGTTGCCTTGGTAACATACCCACGTGGAGAACATAACGCTTGGCAATAAAATGGAGAGAGGTCTGCAGGAATTAGTTTCAGCTGGGCAAGTTGTAATTGTCCTTTCAATTCAACTAATATTGGCCGAATTGATATCCGGAAAGACGCCGACAGCGGAAACGGCTGATCAGTCACGTGAGTTCAATGTTCGCTACGTCAGAACTTATTCGGCAAATGTGTTTCCATCTACCGTTTTGCGCATTAACTCTTTTTCGCAAAAGACAAAAACCACCTCAAGCGAGCGTATAAACTTTTTTGCGAATTAGAGTAAGTTTTTTCGAATTTTGCCGTTTCCATCAACCTTTTCTGATGCGATACTTTAAAATGCGCATAAAATTAGGTTGATGGAAACATAATTCTGTAGCCTTTAGGTCTCGTACCCCAGGGAAAGCAATAGAACGCATGACTCACAGCACATCCAGCTAGCCAACTCCGTTTGTCATAACACGAGCGAGAGAAGCCCCGGTTATAAGCTGGACCGCGATCACATGTTTGCTGTTGAATGTGCAAATCTGGTCGCTCTGGTCCAAGTTCCTTTACTCTTTTCTTTTCTTCCAATGAACGCCTTGAGAAAGGTTCTTTTTGCAAAGAAATAACCGAATTTTCTTTGCTTTCTGTTCCACTTGAAGAAGCCATTTCGAATTATCTCTCTCGCTTGGTCTAGATCTACTAATGAATGAGTAGCAGCCGACTGAACCGAGCCGTACTTGCGCACTCGCAGTGATATCCTGCTAGATGCCGGCTGGGCGTGATAAACATGCCTTAAATCCAATCAAATAATATCATAAACCATGAGGACTAATCAGAAAAGGGTAGGATAGTCCGGGGCGCACAGGCCTGCGCCCGGGGACCTCCTTTTTTGGCCGCGAATCAGGCAGCAGTACCAGGAGGCTCGCCTGAAAATGAATGAGTGCTCTGATTCACCATAACGTTACCGGCGCCCCGCAGTCCCCTCACTCCCCTGAACATGCATATGTAATGTATTAAACTTTAGACAACGCAAGGCCAACATATAACATGTTTAAGCTACTAAAAAATTAAATAATAATAAAAAATAATAATAAAAAATAATAATTTTAAGCTACTAAAAAAATTAAATAATAATAAAAAATAATATTTTTTTTTAAACTTTTTTTTAAATTTGTATGTGGGGGAGGGGGGGCGGCGCCCCAGCGCCCTCTATAGGCCGGCCGCCACTGGTTCTAACTATCAAATGGTGTCATTTTAAAGTGATTTGTTAGGAGACAAGTATATTAATTCCCTTTCTCTGCACATTGTACCACTCCCTTCACACTTGGTTATTAAAGCACTTAATTGAAGCTATTCTGTGCCTGTAATTAAGTTTCTGTCCCATGTTCCACATGCTTTGGTAAAGTCTGGTAACATTCTGTTTATGACAATTTTGCAAACAATTAGCAAAGGCTTTTAATCATTCCTTTTACAATGTATTGAATGGAACAGAATTAAATTTCTCCATGTCTCCCTCCAGGCTGTAAAGAAGCGAAAGCAACATGTATTACCCACAATGCAGTGCTCCAAAGATATACATAAGATCACTATATCCACTTTACCAAGCCCGCTGTAACTGCAGGCGCAGAATGTCCATACCATTTTGTTGGAGCCAAAACTTTACTAATCTTCACGGCTGCTTTGAGCTTCATTGGCTCCCTGTCCAGTGCAGCCGAGCCAGGGCACAAAATCAAGTCTTCGCCATCTCACTTCCTGTAAGGAATATGTGTAAACTCATCCCGTTCTTTCCTGATTTTCTAGCACAAAGAGTATCAAATCATATTTAAAGCACTTACTGGTAGAGATGACAACAGACAGGGTTGTTAGTCAATCTACAGGGGGACACATGGAAATTTGGTCAAACGTTTCAACATTTTGGTAATTTAATACTGCAGCAATGCATTTGTCAGTGGAACACCAGTTGGAGTATAATCTGGGGGATTTGAATCCACCCAGAATTATCACTGATGTTATCACACAAAGATAATCACACAAAGGGGGGGGAGTCGTACCTCATGTAGGATGACCAACCTTTGACTGTTGGCCAGGCCTTCCCAGCTGATATCCAGGCCTTCCCATCACTCCCATCTGCCTTCTCCCTGAAGACACAGGAATGAGAGAAACATCCTCCCACAGCAACACTGGCTCCTCATTTCTCATCCCAGTCCACCTTGATAAACATCCATCACAGACCCTCCAAAGCTGTCCCCCTCTAGTGAGTTTTGACTGACAGCCCAAGATATTCACAGAGCAGCGAATGGCAATGAGTCTCTTAACAGTCTCCGCCTACCAGAGTTGAGGTGCTGGGAGGCTTTATCCAGGAGCCCGATGGTTTGGGGTTGTCCCTCGAGTTCCCCGCTGGTCCAGGTACCTGTTGCTCTGCTTTTGCACGCACTGGGACAGCTTATCTGGGGGTTACCAAGAGGGGCACGCACAGAGTCAGAATGACATCACAATAAGAACTCACGACTGACCAATGAAAACATCTCCAACTTTATCCAACACTTCGAAGTGAGATGGCTCGGCTGTACTGGACAGGGAGCCAATGAAGCTCCAAGCAGCTGTGAAGATGGAGTAAAGTTTTGGCCGGAGATGATGAGCCTTTACAGGAGCATCCTATTCATCATCTTCTGGAGTTTCTCATTCTGTCTCAGCATTTGGATGATCTTTGCACCACAGGTCCTGGGGAAAATGGTGGGTATATTTATCAGACAGGGTTGTATTAGCCTTTGCTGTCCCCTCACCAGATTGGATGAACAGACCGAGATAGGTGGGTATAGCAGGGCTCTACATTTGCTCCTGAAAATGGATGCGTGCTAACTGGGGGAAAAAAAAAATGTAGGTGCACATCTACCAACTGTGATGAATTAGTGTGCACAACTTAGGAGCACATGTGCTCCTTGGAAAATATGTTAGCGTAGAGCCCTGTAAAGACACACGCGCACTCGCACAGCCCACCTGATTTCCTGTGAGGCATCCTCCCGCATTCTGCCGATGGAGGACAGGAAGCTGTCAATGACGCTCTTTCTGCAGCCGAGCAGGCGAGCCGTCCCCAGGCTCTTGAAGACGGCTTTTATGTGGCGAGCGGTGCACTCTCGAACAGGGGGACACATGGAAATTTGGTCAAACGTTTCAACATTTTGGTAATTTAATACTGCAGCAATGCATTTGTCAGTGGAACACCAGTTGGAGTGTAATCTGGGGGATTTGAATCCACCCAGAATTATCACTGATGTTATCACACAAAGATAATCACACAAAGGGGGGGGGGGGGGGGGGGGGGGGGGTCGTACCTCATGTAGGATGACCAACCTTTGACTGTTGGCCAGGCCTTCCCAGCTGATATCCAGCCTGTCTCCCATCTGCCTTCTCCCTGAAGACACAGGAATGAGAGAAACATCCTCCCACAGCAACACTGGCTCCTCACTTCTCATCCCAGTCCACCTTGATAAACATCCATCACAGACCCTCCAAAGCTGTCCCCCTCTAGTGAGTTTTGACTGACAGCCCAAGATATTCACAGAGCAGCGAATGGCAATGAGTCTCTTAACAGTCTCCGCCTACCAGAGTTGAGGTGCTGGGAGGCTTTATCCAGGAGCCCGATGGTTTGGGGGTGTCCCTCGAGTTCCCCGCTGGTCCAGGTACCTGTTGCTCTGCTTTTGCAGGCACTGGGACAGCTTATCTGGGGGTTACCAAGAGGGGCACGCACAGAGTCAGAATGACATCACAATAAGAACTCACGACTGACCAATGAAAACATCTCCAACTTTGTCCAACACTTCGAAGTGAGATGGCTCGGCTGCACTGGACAGGGAGCCAATGAAGCTCCAAGCAGCTGTGAAGATGGAGTAAAGTTTTGGCCGGAGATGATGAGCCTTTACAGGAGCATCCTATTCATCATCTTCTGGAGTTTCTCATTCTGTCTCAGCATTTGGATGATCTTTGCACCACAGGTCCTGGGGAAAATGGTGGGTATATTTATCAGACAGGGTTGTATTAGCCTTTGCTGTCCCCTCACCAGATTGGATGAACAGACCGAGATAGGCGGGTATAGCAGGGCTCTACATTTGCTCCTGAAAATTGATGCGTGCTAACTGGGGGAAAAAAGAAATGTAGGTGCACATCTACCAACTGTGATGAATTAGTGTGCACAACTTAGGAGCACATGTGCTCCTTGGAAAATATGTTAGCGTAGAGCCCTGTAAAGACACACGCGCACTCGCACAGCCCACCTGATTTCCTGTGAGGCATCCTCCCGCATTCTGCCGATGGAGGACAGGAAGCTGTCAATGACGCTCTTTCTGCAGCCGAGCAGGCGAGCCGTCCCCAGGCTCTTGAAGACGGCTTTTATGTGGCGAGCGGTGCACTCTCGAACTGCCACATTATGATCACTAGGGGCAGAAAAACACGTGAAAGCGTACGGTTCCTAAAATTTTTAAAGCACTTACTGGTAGAGATGACAACAGACAGGGTTGTTAGTCAATCTACAGGGGGACACATGGAAATTTGGTCAAACGTTTCAACATTTTGGTAATTTAATACTGCAGCAATGCATTTGTCAGTGGAACACCAGTTGGAGTGTAATCTGGTGGATTTGAATCCACCCAGAATTATCACTGATGTTATCACACAAAGATAATCACACAAAGGGGGGGGGGAGTCGTACCTCATGTAGGATGACCAACCTTTGACTGTTGGCCAGGCCTTCCCAGCTGATATCCAGCCTGTCTCCCATCTGCCTTCTCCCTGAAGACACAGGAATGAGAGAAACATCCTCCCACAGCAACACTGGCTCCTCACTTCTCATCCCAGTCCACCTTGATAAACATCCATCACAGACCCTCCAAAGCTGTCCCCCTCTAGTGAGTTTTGACTGACAGCCCAAGATATTCACAGAGCAGCGAATGGCAATGAGTCTCTTAACAGTCTCCGCCTACCAGAGTTGAGGTGCTGGGAGGCTTTATCCAGGAGCCCGATGGTTTGGGGGTGTCCCTCGAGTTCCCCGCTGGTCCAGTTACCTGTTGCTCTGCTTTTGCAGGCACTGGGACAGCTTATCTGGGGGTTACCAAGAGGGGCACGCACAGAGTCAGAATGACATCACAATAAGAACTCACGACTGACCAATGAAAACATCTCCAACTTTGTCCAACACTTCGAAGTGAGATGGCTCGGCTGCACTGGACAGGGAGCCAATGAAGCTCCAAGCAGCTGTGAAGATGGAGTAAAGTTTTGGCCGGAGATGATGAGCCTTTACAGGAGCATCCTATTCATCATCTTCTGGAGTTTCTCATTCTGTCTCAGCATTCGGATGATCTTTGCACCACAGGTCCTGGGGAAAATGGTGGGTATATTTATCAGACAGGGTTGTATTAGCCTTTGCTGTCCCCTCACCAGATTGGATGAACAGACCGAGATAGGCGGGTATAGCAGGGCTCTACATTTGCTCCTGAAAATTGATGCGTGCTAACTGGAAAAAAAAAAATTTAGGTGCACATCTACCAACTGTGATGAATTAGTGTGCACAACTTAGGAGCACATGTGCTCCTTGGAAAATATGTTAGCGTAGAGCCCTGTAAAGACACACGCGCACTCGCACAGCCCACCTGATTTCCTGTGAGGCATCCTCCCGCATTCTGCCGATGGAGGACAGGAAGCTGTCAATGACGCTCTTTCTGCAGCCGAGCAGGCGAGCCGTCCCCAGGCTCTTGAACACGGCTTTTATGTGGCGAGCGGTGCACTCTCGAACTGCCACATTATGATCACTAGGGGCAGAAAAACACGTGAAAGCGTACGGTTCCTAAAAACCCTGAATTACTGATATGAAAACCACACCAGGTTATGCACACTAGGGGCAGAAAAATACGTACGGTTCCTAAAAACCCTGCGTGCCAAATTACTGATATAAAAACCACACTCAGTTATGACTGAACTTTCACTAACATGTTACACAGAAATGTGTTTCACAGTAATGAGGTAAGACTCCGCCCCCTTGCCCCGCCCACCTCAGGCCCCCGTTGATGAGTGCCTTCAAGGCACAGGACGGGGTGCAGCTGTGTCGCATGTTCCACAAGGCCACGTCCACTTCCTCCCGGACGGACCTGTGTGAGTCCCCGGCTTTTTGGAGCAGAATTTTGGCTGTCCAGTCCAGCTCCGTGTCCATGGCATGCCTCAGGTGCAGGTACAACTCGCCCAGTGTCGCCACGGCGACGCGGGACACATGGGACCGCAGGTTCTCCACCTGCAAAAACAACACCAGGTGTGTGTGTGTGAGAGCGTTTCTCACATACAGTACGTATGGACATAAAACCAGGAACAACACTGTGACAACACAACTTACGCACCACATTAACGCAAACAGGCTTATGCACAGATGTTTACTATCGCACACAATGCACTAAGAGCCACAATAACGGCTGAAAGGTGCAAAGTCATGCAAAAGCACAAACGCTCAAATAATCTTATCCTGGGGAGGGGATTGGAACCCAAAAGCTGCAGGTTTGATCCCCAGGTAGGACACTGCCATTTTACCGTTGAGCAAGGTACTTAACCTGGCTTCAGTATATACAGGTATATCCAGCTGTATAAATGGATACTATGTAAAAATGGTAAAAGTTGTGTAAGTTGCTCTGGTACATGGCAGTAGTGTAGAACACACAATATACCGGTTCAGTTGTGTGTAAGTGCTCTGGTAAAAAGGCAGTAATGTAGAACACACAATAGACCGGTTCAGACGTACCTCTTGCACCACCACCAGGCAGATGCTGTGCAGTCTTGCAATGACAACACTGGGGTGAAACTCCGCCAGCCTGCGGATGGAGTTCAGGCCCTCCATTTTGTTTTCCCTACATGGAGAGAGAGAGGTACACCAATCAGAATAACCTCCTGCACCCGAATATCACCACAATAATCTCCTCCGACCCAGTGTCGACTGACAGCCGGAGATTCTGAGCTTCAAATGGCCATTATCTACAACGACAGGTGTTGTAAATTCCCTATCTGTAAGGGAGGGGGTGTTTTATCCTCTTGCATAAATAAAGTACACTTGTTACAACTACCCACACTTAATGTATGATATTTTACAGCAGTGCATTTTAAACTAATAAATATTGCATAAAAGTGTTATTAACTTGTATGCCATTTATATTTAGAAATGTTTGAATATCTTGAAAGTATACTTTGATATACAATTGATTTTCAGTTTATTCATTTTGGATGGTTAGCAAGTGGTTAGCATTAGAGTGTGCTCACCAGTTGTCAGAGCGGAGCAGTCTGAGGCTTTGGTCCAAGGCCGGGTGGGGTCTGGCAAAGGGGAAAAAACTCCTTTTCTTCCCATGCTCAGAGGGAGTGTCCAATGACGCCTCATCTGGGGGGGGGGGGGGGGCACATGATCAGTGAGTGATGTCACACCAGAAAATAAAAGACGAACGCTGAATCCAAATGTGCCTTTCCTGCACTTGCAGACTGGCGGACTTTAACAAGCGCATTCCCGTGAGGTATAGACGGGCTTAGGGCAGTGAATTCTACAATTCATCAAGTCCGCAAGGGGGCTCATATAGACTTTATCTTATCTTATTTCTTTTGAGCAGATGGAAATACAAATCTCATACGCATTGGCTATCTCATTTATGTATACTTATTGCTCATAAGTATACATAAATGATCAAATGTTTACATGGGTAGAAAAATTCTTTTGAGAAATTCCCCATCCATACACCATAGCTATGAATGTTTCTTTTACTAATAACAAGAGATGATGAATTTAATTTTCACACATCATCTTTTACCTGCAATAGTAACGTAATGTAAAATATTATGTGTTCTAGGTAGGATGGGCTTGGCTCACCGTCTTCCAATAGAGTGGCGAAGGGCGTGACATTTGAGGAGAAAAACCTCCGGAGGCGGAAAAACCCTGTCCTGCGCTCGGTGGTAGGAGGTCTCGGGGTCTGGCTCTCCAGGGCGGTGGTTTTACCCTCCTCTTCCGTTCTAGCCCTCACCACAGGTGGCAGAGTTGAGGTCTGTTTCTTGCTGCCACCAAACAGACGTGGAAAGAGGGATTTCCTTTCCTTGGGCAGGGTTGTTCTGACACTCGCCACAGGGGGCAGTCTGGAATTTTTTGCCCACATGTGGCTCTCCTGGATGACTACAGGTCTTGCCAGAGGGGGCAGGCTGCAGTGCTGCTTGGGGTCCCCGACTTTCTTGAGGGGCCTGGTGAAAAGAGGCAGCCTCCTTTTCGGATCCTTGGGCGGGTGCGGGAATTGGGAAGTGGGGGAATCCTGAGGGTCGCTGGGGTTTAGGGCTCCCTCAGAGTTGGCCATGGTGTTAGTGCTGGCCTCCTTGCCCTTTATTTGTGTCCGGTATTTACTGGTATGAGACCAAGCAATATCCGGCACGGCCCTGGGCTGAACCAGCTGGATCTTGGGAAGAACCAGCTGGATCTTGGGCAGAATGAGCTGGGTCTTGTGCAGCTTGGGAAAAGAGGAGAGGGGTGTAGGGAGCTTGCATGGAGGATCCACTCCATTGCTTCTCTTTTTGGGTGGCTCATTTCCCGGAGACGAGGTGGATATTTTATCCCCGTTCTCCTGGTCAGCCAGCACTCTGGTGAATGCCTCCAGAGTCTTTGGGCCCAGCTGTAGCTCCTCCCAGGTCTGCCCAAAATCCTGAAATCATAATTCAATTAATTCTTAATTCAACTGCATCAGCCACACAAACACAAATTAGGATTTAGACCAGGGGTCTTGGGCCACAGTGTCAGCTGGTCTTTGGTCTGTTTCAAGTGGAAAACAACTTTTATATTTTAAGTTTCTCTTCTTTAATGCATTAAAAAAAAGTATTATTGTTTTTAACCATTGTGCAGGGTCTGGAAGCATTATTCCTACATTTAGAGGATCAACATTCCCATTCAACATTCCCATGGATAGGGCTTTGAACCCATAGATAGCCAAAACTGTTGATTTGTAGTTAAATATCTTTTTTAATTTTTTATTTAGAGCAGTACACAATTTCGCCATTTGGATAGATTTGGAGACACTAACGGACAACAGGGACAACACTGCCTATATTTAGTAGTTCTGCATATCATCCTCAGATTTTGCACACTTGTGGACATGGAGTTTATGATCCAGGACATTTCTTTGCATTTGTGGCACTTTATTTAGACTTAAATTATGAAAATAAACTAATTTAAATTCGTATTGTAAATGGTACACCTGACTATAGCACCATAGGTGTGAAAAATTATCCCACCCAAACACACTTAGCCTATAAGCCCGCATTCAATACTATGTGGTTTGAAAATTAAGTAACGTGTGTTATGCAGAAATATCTCACGCTTATAACAAGCCAATAAAAAACTGAGAATGTGAGTAATAAGCCTAAGTAAATGTTATGGCGTAAATACAATAACTTAATATGATGGAATAAATACAATACCCCCATCAAGACACATCAGCAAATATACGCTATAGCCTACCGTTGTAAAATGAGGGACGTTTACCCGTAGGCTACGAGTTTTGTGTTAAAAAAAAAAAAAAAAGCGAAGGTATCTAATATACTTGCAACTTGCTCTAAGAATTCCAAATTTTGTAATTATAGCTGGGCTATATTTCTGCAGAATCCGATGTCCTGGAATAACAAAACTATGGGTTTGCGTTCATTATTAGGCTACCGCTCGTCCGTATCCACAGTCGCCCCCCTAGTGGTAGCCTAGTCATTGTGGTCGCAATTATAGTAGCCTATTCTTTTCTCTGAAATTAATTTACAACTTTAAAAAAACTGACATTTTGCCTCGTACGTTTCTCAAAATTCTTCCACGCGTTGCTTTTTTGATTTTGCTCTCGACGTTTGGAGCAGGTGTGTGCGCTAGCAACGTTCACGTGCTCTAAAGTGCAATCAGTTACCGAGTTTTCGCTTGTCAATAAGCAATCATGAGTAGGCGTAAGTTTTTTCAAATGGTGGATACTGCATTTAACTTAGTATATTGATTATTTTATTGTACTCAATTAGGCCATCTGCTTCTTAGCAGAGGCTTTTATCCAAAAGCTCTGTGCTGCTACACTTTGATGGGAATTGGCTTAATGGTTCCTGTAGGAACCATCACACAAATCTAATGAACCATTATAAATCGAATGCACAAAATACCATCGGAAACCAACAAAACCAACAGAAAGCAATATCAATCTGTAACGCTTTCTAATGGTTTCAATTGATTTTTTACAGTAGGGTCGTTAAGGCTGATCAATTTAATTTCCGGTATTTTGAGGCTTTTGGCAAATGCAAACATTTAACTTAATACATTACATTACATTATAGGCATTTAGCAGACGCTCTTATCCAGAGCGACTTACACAACTTCTACATCTTATTACATTTATCCATTCATACAGCTGGATATATACTGAGGCTACCTACAACCTTTCGTTTACAAGTCCAGTTCCTTAACCATTACACTACACACACACATAGATACATACACTCGTGGTCAGTTTCTTCCATTTTTTCAACCCTAGTAGCAACACATGCGTTGATACACAAAGTGTAGGTATACAGGCAACTTACAGTTTCAGTTGTTACAGTTTCCAGTTTATCGATGGGAGACCTCATGTCCCCATCTTTGGATCTCCGATCCTTTTTCGGACCCTGGAAATCCATCGTTACAGATCTACAAGTTTGCTTTCTTTCATATAATAATTAATAATAATTACTTTATACGTTTCTTTCTTTCCACCAAATTCACCATCAAATGGAATGATCTGCTTCGTGGTCTATATATACAAATACCTGGATTATTCGCAGTGACGACACAGAGAGAAGCCCGTAGGCAAACGTCATAAAGAACGGTGGCTTCAGCTGTTCTATGATGGAATGCTGTTATAAATAGAATATTTAGCATAATTTCTCTGCAGGTCATCCTTGAACATTCTACGGAGCAGGACACGGTCTCCACACTTAATAGAATAGAATAACTTTTATTTTCCCATTAAGGAACTTCAGTTGTAGCCCCAGCAAGAACAAAAAAGACAGACAGTGGGGCAGACCCACAACACACAAACAAACATCAAATAAAGACATTCAATAGAATCATTGCATTGATCAAACTAATTAAGTGAATTAAAGTAATAAAAACTTAAAACAACTTTAAGACCGTCTCTTGCGAAAGCATATTTAAAGGGTTTGATGTCTCAGTGAGAGGGGTCAAATGGGCTTTAAAGTGTCACATCTTATTCTAAAGTGTGATGAACATCCATGTGCACACAAGCGAAGTTGACTAAAAAAAACGTGTGGTGTTCGATGTTACATTGTTTTTGTGAAACAACGATTATGTCGCATATTTAACATGACGTTATATGAATTAATTTGTTATCCGCAGAAGTGATTAAACTGATATTTTGCGTCAGTATTTACGCAATAGCCTACAACGCAAAAAAAAAAAAAAAAAAACCTGGCTTCATTGTCATCCTTAAGGTTTTTGAAAATATGAACAGAATAGCTGGCAGGTAAAAAAAAAAAATCATATACCAGCCCTTTCTTTCAGGAATGTATCTGCCTTTAAGTGTCCACTGTGGGAAGGTAAATCTCCGGTTGTAGCCTACAGGTGCGCTCTTATATGGCTTCCTCTTTCGCAGTTCTTGAAATATTTCTGGATCACGCGACATAAGTAGGCGATCACAATTCCTTTATTCAGAATCATCAGACGAAAAACGAGATGATAAAATTATTTGGAAAAACGCATATTGAACGGTATACCGAATGAAGACACTAGTTAAAACTTTACGAAACTAAAATAGTTTACTGTTCATTGATGAAATGTTTATCAGGATCCACAAGGCTAATTTGTTTAAGTTAAACGTGCCTTTAGAGATATTTTCTGAATGTTGCAAACTTAATAAGCATAAATTATCTAATGATGAGCGTAGATGGGCTGAATGGCTTGTTCCTGCCATGATGTATTCTTGCCTTTTCTCTTTGGATTGGATATGGAACTGAACGAGCATCACCTAAAAACAAACGCATACATTTCCTTTTCATGTAACATTTAAGTATGTGTTGTTATCGCATACCTGCATGAGGTGCTTGTTCAGTTTGAGGTGTGATCACGCACACTGCGCATGTGCTACAGTCGGTCAGGTCAGGATTGTGCGCAGGCACGTGCACACATAGACCTCAAAGGGGGCTTGAGCACCTGCCGTTTGGCCTGCTATAGAGCTGCCCTTTTTCAGTAAAATGTTTAATTTAAAAATGTTATTTAAAAAAAATAAAGAAATAAATTCCTGTTTGCGCACAGCCTGCCCTGCCGAACAGATATATTGATTGAATCAAAATATCAGGTCGGGAGATTGGTGCTCCCCGGCAATGCCCTCTACCTCTACCCTCCCTCTTGGTTTCTGCCGCAGCGGCGAGCACTGTGTGGGCACCGAGCCTTCCTATGGTGAAAGAACGCACGCACGCAAAATTGCACGGATAAGCATGCATAGGCACTCGACAGTCATGAGTCAGTCAGTGTGATGAGTTACTTTGAGGCAGACATCAGGTATGTGGCCAAACAAAGTATAAATATACTGTTCATTTTCGTTTTATATTGATATTACTGCGCTTTATAAATTGCTTGACACTATTTGGCAAGTAGGGTCTATCTATGTTTGAACTATTTAACAGCTCAAAATGTCCAACTAGCTATCGTTAGCATTGATACCTTTTGCTAGTAATGTGGGAATCAGTGGAATATGGTCGAGTTCTTGTGTCCCATCCACTGAACTTAAAAGAACGGTCCCATCGCACCACAGTAGTTTTAATGTTGTCTTATTGTCTCGATAACTAGTTAGCTAATCTAATATGTAACATGTGAGAATAATGTTTTGAAATACACTTAATTTCTTTGCATGTATCATTACTGAACTGTCATGTAGCAGTGTTTGAACCAACCTCAGTCATGGGCTTGTTTTAAACAAATTATTTCACGGTCCGCCAAAGGGAAATCGCGACCGCCAAAATGACAATAATTGAGAAAACGGCAAATAAATTCATATCCAAATTAATTGTATTTTTTTGGTTGCAATATGGTCTTTCGGCGAGCGGATGGCGATGTGTATTGTACTAGTCGCCTTCAAGATTTCAGTACTAGGAGATGAGTAGAAGAAGCAGAACCATAGACTGTATATAAACGCGTCTCAGCTATTCTGTGGCAGAGTGCAACCTAAATCTTTGGGGCGACTCGGTAGAAAGACATACCGCACGCAGCGAGTTGGATGGAACACGCTCCAATTTTGAATGAGGCTACCTACCTCAGAAAAGGTAAAAGCTTTAACCCGATCGACGTTGGCACCCCATACTATAGTGGTAGATGTATCGGTCCCAATTACAGTATTTATGTTTATCTTACATTATAAACTAGGCTACAGCTTTAAGAAAACCCGCAGGATTGACACTGCAGTGCAATATATTGTATATATTGAGTGCTATTCCCGTTTTGCCACTGCACAGACTGTAAAATGCATCGTTTACAAGAAAATCATGTTCAGATATAGCTAGAAATAAAAAAAAATTTAAACGTTGTACAAATAGGCATAAGCATTCAGCGTTTTCCATTGCTTACTGTAGGCTACTGGCTACCTGATGCACTTTCGGTTTAGAAGACACCTCATTTTTTTCTACAAAATCTCTCGTAGCTATAAATATGTTAATGAAACAAAATATCTTACGTGTAGGCTATATGCAGCTACCACTGTGTTATGATTAACCCTGAAGAATGTATCTTGTGACTTTTCGCCAAAGTCCCGTATAGTCGACATTTCCACAGTGACTTATCGCATATAGGGCTGAAATAACTACGTAGACTATGTAAAAACACACACGGTGCTTTTGTACGGTTTTTTTTAACTTGTAGCTTCAGGGCCGAAAGTTTTTGTTGTTGTGTTTTTCTTTTTGTGTGTTTGTGTTTTGCACTTCAGGGCTGCAAGTTTTTGTTTTTGTGTTTTCGTTTTGTTTTTGTGTTTTGCACTTCAGGGCTGAATGTTTTTGTTTGTATGTTGCATTTGCACCTCAGGACCACAGGGTTTTGTTTTTGTATGCTGTATTTGCACTTCAGGGCCGCAAGTTTTTGTTTTTGCGTTTCCTTTTTGTTTTTCCGTTTTGCACTTCAGAGCCACCGTAGATAGCGAACTAGTTTGGTGTCCACAAGTCTACGGTCTGAATCGGTGAATTAATTTAGCACCACTCTCTCCCACCAGTCCTTGCTCCTAACGCGCATCCAGCAAGACCGGGTCCTTAACAGTGCTGGAGGAAGGCCTATTCTGGGTCCAATAATCAGCGCTTGTTATAACGTTAAAGCTCTTCGTCGTCTTCTGCTCATAACACAGAACGCTTGAAGGACAGTGTTAGTTGCCACCCGCAACCATAACATCTGCCATATGACGACGAAACCCATAAGAGCATTCCTGTCTAACGTTACCATGTTTAACGTTACTTTCTTATACGTTATAGGCTACTGTTCTTTCTTATGTAACTAACGTTAGGCTATAGTTAATGTGTTTACTAATTTACGGTTACGCATACCAACCCGCGTGCTGTTTCTAGCAACCCAGCAGGAAGTATAATCACGTTATGTAAAAACGTTAAAATATGTAAGTTATAATATATAACGTTAGGCTAATATGTGTTTCTAATTTACGTTTGAGTTGCACATCGCGTTCAGGGAAAGAAATCGGAATATTGACAGAATCATGTAAACCTGCATGTAAACGCATTTATCGTATTATTGCCATGTTCGGATTACTCCCAGTTATCGGAATATTGAGTGCATGTAAACGCACCCATTGGCAATTGATGAGAAATCAGTTGTCATTGCAAACAAATGAAAACCTCTTCTTGAGTCCCTCTGTAGGGAGCTCATATTGCAGAAATGTATAAAATATATAAATGCTTCCATGAACAGCGAAGAGTCAGTGTGGAACATTCATTCTCTTTTTCATATTGAGAACAAACCCCTGATGAATATGAAATTAAATATCACGTGGATGTGTCAGGTAAGCCCGAGGGACCTTTTGGAGGTAGATAAACTGGAATTTGTGGAAATATGTGACCCAGGGTGAACCAACAGAATGATATAAAAGAAGGTTGAAGGGTTCTATTGTATCTACATTGGACGAGATAAATTATCTTCGACGTAGCAATTTGCATCTTTCATCTGCAATCAGAAAGAGGCCCATCACGCTCTAGCTTTTGCTGTCTTCCTTTCTTCATAGTTCAAAGGTCACAGAAATGAGCTATTAGCACATCTTCCCCTGATACGCATAGAAGTGACTGAGTATGAGACTGATTTGAGAATTCCACCGTCTTCTCCATTGACAGTGAATTGGATTTGTCACATCTTAAACGGTGCTCATTTGTAATCATTTACAGAGGTATACAAATGGAGAGCTACCCACGTTTAGTGTGCGTAGTGCACAAGAGAAAATGTAATTTTCCTGTCCTCTGGAGAAGGTTTCCTTAATGCAGGCTAAAGGAAACACACTGGAATTGAGTTGTTAACTGTATCTATTATTTTATGGTTTTGCTGATGGTATTGGTTATGGGTTTCCCCCTTGAGTCTGGTTCCTCCCAAGGTTTCTTCCTAATTACACCAGGGAGTTTTTCCTTGCCACTGTTGCCTCTGGCTTGCTCTTGTGGGGGTTTAGGCTGGGTTTTTTCTGTGAAGCGCATTGTGACAACTTGTTGTGAAATACGCTATATAAATAAATATTGATTTGATTTGATTGGTAGACTGCCCTTGTCTTTATTTAGTTACCTCTTATTTAGTTAACTTTCGCGTAACACTTAACAGTTACTCAAAACTAAAATTAACCCAAAAAAGTGAAATTATGAAGGTTAAAGTCTAAGGTTTTCAAACTGGGGATTGAAAGTTTTTAAAAGCATTGACCTCATTTTTTTTTTTAAATTAGTAACAAACTTTATATAGCACACAATTACCTCCATACAATCTTTAGCCTTATTATGGCATACGATTGATGTTTGTTATTGAATTTTGAGGTTTTCATCTCAACCAACAACTTCAGCTGCCTGGGTTAGCATGTATTTTAGACAAACCCAACCTGGGGAGGATGATGCGGCATGTATATTCTGACCAGAGTTGAGTTTGACTGACCAAAAAATCTATGGCTCAACCCCTTCAGCCACTTAAATGTGTAGCATAACTCACTGACCTGTACTGCGGCCGCAGAGTAGTTTTTTGATGTCTAGGTATTATTAGCGACTATTAGGGACTTTTGCTGATGGGATTATCACAAGGCTGTAAAGTCACGACATTATTTTTCTTTTTTTCTTTTTGTTTGACTGGACCTGTGACAAAGTGCTGCCCATGTGTCTGTTCTTATAATATTACAATGGTGTCATAGACCCTGGGTCCAGATAAAAGTGTGCGTAATGCTCCAATGGTCTTAACCACTGTGAATGTAATCGCTGCTGCTTTGTCTTAATGAAGGAGATAAATATGAGTGATTTCTTTTTTCAGAAAATAGTGCTTGGGCCCAATAAAGATGGGCTCCATTTATAATATATGTGAAGTCTACTATATATTTGAAAAGCATTAAAGCTGTCAATGGAACTACAATGTGAGAATTAATATGAGTTTAGACATAATCATTTTTATTCATGCACATGCCTTGTCTTCTAAACCTAGCCCTCTTCCCCTACCTATATCCAGCAGTGTACTGGTAATGAACAAGTAAACAGGAAATGCAATGCACCGTCACTTAAGAGGATGTTGGGAC
Organism: Ilyophis sp. 1 JC-2022; assembly: GCA_022702515.1. NCBI lineage: Eukaryota > Metazoa > Chordata > Actinopteri > Anguilliformes > Synaphobranchidae > Ilyophis > Ilyophis sp. 1 JC-2022. The sequence continues at coordinate 24,112,845 of CM040394.1, forward strand.
AAAATGGGTGGTTAGTACAACCTGCATGTAGCGTTGACAGAGTCTATGGGATAGGCCTGAAATTGATAGAAAAATTTTAAATGTTTTTACTTCTGAAAATTGTAAATTGCTATCTGAGACAGAATAATATACAGTATACTACAGAAATTGAGTATAAAAAGCAAAATGCCCCGGTTGTGTTTTACTATGATAATTATCTATGACGGCATGAACAGTGGCATACCTGTACAGGCATTCTTCTCATTTAACAATTGCTCATTTTTAATGTTCTACTAGTGCAGTATAAAAAACGAGGTTAAAGCACATTCTCATATAGGTTTCTAGATAAAGAGAATTTATCAGAGACCTGCATATGTTACTTATTAAACGTGGGCTATCCCAGATTTTCCTCGCATGGGTTTGTCGTTACGTGTTTGATCCACATCGGCGCAGTGTTACCGGTCCAGTCCCTGCCTCGTGTCTATATGAAGCTGGTTTTTCAAAATATTAATTTCTCAGTGTGATCCTGCAGAGAGAGAGGTCATTCTTCTCCTCAGTGCATCAGCAGGATTTGGAAATCTTGATATTTGCAGGAACACAGCCAGTTGAAATCAGAAAACGAGGGTGATAACAACACAGCCACATAACCGTGTCTAAAGAACGAATGAATGCCAAAGTGAAAATAATAGAAAACAGCTGAGATACAGATGTTACACCCGCGTCTTGACAGTGACCTTGATGATAAATGATGACGCTGACTTGGGTAGCAGCCCTGCGTCATTGCATCATGCTTTCAGATGGTTTCCAAAATGTTGCATTCCGTTCTTCTCAAGACTCTGGTGACCCACTCGACTCTCACTCCTAGGAAGAATCTATCGTACTCAAGCTCCGCCAATATTATTTCTTTTTTTTTTGTTGGCCAGTCAGCTTAAACGATTCTAATTATGCTGACCCCTGGAAGTCTTATTCATGCATTAACCCCTCCCTGCCACACCCCACTACCATGCAGTATCATTACCCATTGCAGAATGTATGTTTCTGCCCACAAATAAGCTGTAGAAGACATTTTTAGGTTCAAAACTCTTTTCCTTTATGGCTACATGATGTGACAAGTGTGACTATGTATATGAACGAGGGTTGTTGTTCTTTTGGAGGAGAAGACAGAAGTAAAATTGATTGATTTCATTCCAGAGATTTTTTTGTAACAAGACTTTTGTTCAGACATAAGCGATTAATAAGATCTACTGATTATCCAATATCATCTGAAATAAATGTGACCCATTCACACATGATCAGCGCCACATTAAATTAATAACTGCTGGAGGTTGTTCAGTAGTTTGAAATACTTGTTGAGCCATATGAGGCGAGATGAGAATTGTACTGTGCCAGATAATCGGAGGTGACTGGCTATACTACATGACACAGGGATGCATTTTCCTTTGCAGGATGGAGCTTTGAGCCACATTTTTTAGCGCAGAGGAATTGGCGCGTTGGTTATACTACAGCCGCGGGTGATATCTTACAGAATATCACATGCTCCTTAGGTTTGATTAGGATGTTATGCTGTGGCTCTATTCACTTCTTGGAGTTTACCTGACTCTTTAAATATATGTTCCAGTGCAAAGACTCTTAATTCATATTTACTTAACCGTAACTTTCAGGACGGAATGTACACCTTTCATGAACGCCTACTATACGAGGTAATTTTACCCTTCAACATTGCTACAATCAATCAGTTCTCTCCATGTATCAAACAGTATGCTGCCCTGTACACGAGGGAGAATGCAAAGTGAGCAGACTGCTGCTTATGTACATAAAGGCTTGAATTTGTTGATGGATTTATGACTGTGGTTAATTTACTGGTTGACTGCACAGCAAACGATACTAGAAAGAGTAGCTGTTCACTGTTTCTCTGCACAGCAAGCCCTAAAGAATAATATCCTTCATTACTCATATGCACAGCAAAACAACCGCATTTTAGTTATACTGTCACACTTTTATTGTTTTTTAGAAAGTCACAGACCTTTTTTAATGCATGCTCAGTCTTTGGCCTGGACTCAAACCACATTTCTTAACGTTGACATTGAAATAGAAGCAAATTAGTTTCTTCTTTAAATACAAAAATGGGTTATTCCTGACCTCACAAAACTGTATCTCGTGAATGTGTATGAATGAGTATGACTATTCACCTTGAGTGGACATGTTTCAGACAAATATTTACTGTTTGCAGAGAAATTATAAAATGTATATTATTAGGCTTGCAGAAGAATTGATGGTTAAATGAACAAGCAAATTTATGAAATTCTGCTCCATTTTGCTATGATAAATCATGACTTACTCCTCTTGTAGTATGCCAACAGATTTTTTCTTCTTCCATTTTCTGATATTTCCTTAATGTACTGTTCCTAACTATAGAGGCAGCCCTGTGGCATTACATTGCAAAAGCCTCAAGTTGGATTTTTCATTGGAATTGGTTTCCGGAGAGTTCAGTAAATTCATTGCTATCCTGGAACAGGCTTGACTGGCACATCGCAGACCTTAACAGGTTTTAACCTAAGGTTTTAACCTTAACAGGTCATGTGGTCGTGTGTCCTCCGCTGGATCATGCTTACACCCTTATCACAGTCACAATATTTTGTCGGGAGAAAATAGCATGATGTGCTTGATGAGGCGTGAAACAGATCAGACTCTGCCCCCACGTGCCGGACGTTAGTCTCCAAAATCAAGTGTCCCAAGTTCAATTATTAAGCACATCTTCCACACGGGAGTGGCAGTACGTTGAAGTTTTTTATTTTATTATTAGGCTGCTGAGAACAGATGGTTTATTTTACTTTTTTGTATCAAATTTGATTGTTTCTTGGTGCCAAAAGACGCCCGCTGTTTCTTGGACTCTGTTATAATTATGTATGCTGGTAATGCAGAGCAAGACTTGTTATCAGTTGCTTGGCGTCTCTGTAAAAGATGGCACGTCAAGCATACTGACACCGGGGTCAATGGGATTATTTTGTCTTGGCTGAAGCGCTCCGGGATGCTCTGATGCAGAACAGGCTCTTTGCCAACAACTCGAGTCTGATCTCATTTTGTTCCTGCACCACGTTGTCTCGCCGCTTGGATCCGCTCAAGATCACGTGACAATAACTGAGCAAATTAAAGCAGTCAAAAAAGAGGGAACACATCACTGTTGAGATAATAACCTGATTGATTCCAAGTGACAGAGAAGGACAAAGACCCCCCGTTTGATTCCGCATGATTCAATCCACTAATATTGGGTGCTCTTGTATATTGACACTTTGATTCCAATTCACAAATCCAGAATTTAAGTTTGCATGCGAAAGATTAAAAAACAGCATTTATAAATGCAAGCCAAAGCAGACAGTACACAATTATTTGACGTAGCATGTAGTGTCCAGTGTCAGAATCATGCGTTCTTGATGCTTCACTTTTGAATTGTCGTAAGATCAAGCCCAACATTGCTTCTCATAAATTACACTTCAATCTCTCACATTTTTTATGTGACTGAAACATGTTAAAAAAATATGTCATTCGTTTCGGGAAAGAAAGCATAACGATTTTACAAGATATGCTTTTTCATCCATCTCAGGCCAAATACAATAAACAATAAAAACTGCATTATCAGGAATTGAGTGACCCATTGTCATTTCCATTACAAGACTGAATTAAAAATCCTTAATCTATCCATTTAAGAGCTTGTACAGATAGGGGTGATTGCAAGATAATAATAAGAGATGCTTTTTGTGTGAATATAGACTGTAGTGGTCGTTAGGATCACAATATAGACAAATGTTTAATTACATATTGTCTCTAAAAGGATGATGACCTTTACAGAGAGAATGACACTGAAAATGTAAATATGTTTCAGACAAATATTTTGCAGTTGTTTTTCTTCAAATTCATCTGGGGCCACTGGCTCATTCCTGCTCCGTGGGGGTCATGTGACAAGACTTATCATAAATGTCAGCTGCAAAATGTTTCTGCCCTTCAAATGCATTTCTTGTTCAATGGAAAAAATACAGAGAGAGTAAGGTCATCTAGAAAATCAAGATCAATCCTTTTTTGAAAATTGAGGTTAGAGGGTCACCATGTTTCCCTCTGAATCAAAATTTAAGTGTAACACTTTTGTTTGTGTGTGTGTGTTTTTACAAGCCAATTTTACAACTACCCATGTAATGGGATAGAAATGTGACCTGTAAAGTGTTGGAAACAGAAAAATATTCACCTGAAACAACGTAAAGGGAAAACACAACCGTAAAAGTGACAAAGTAACCAAGAAAAATATGGCTGACATTTCAATTGCAACCTGCCCTTTGATGAAAAGTGCATTCCTTTATCTGGAGCTGAGAAAAACAGAGGGGCCTTATGTACCAGCTGGTTTCAATATTTATCCAAACTAAATACATGTAGTAGATTTACTGTAGCAGAAAATACCTGGATACAGTACATTATATTGTACACTGTCTTCATTATATCAGGTAAAGGATTTTGAACATTCACCTGAAGAAGGCCCTTAGTGGTGAACCTTTTCAGATGTCTGCAGAGATATCATCAAGGCCATAATCTCTGAACATTCAATCGGCATCTGTCCTTAACCTTGACACGCAATTATATGCATGTTATTTTCTTCAAGAAATGCAAATGAAGTTCAGTAATACCAAAATGAAAAGGCATACATGCTTGTTTTAATAGATATTATTTCATGTTTTGTAATATTGAGAATGCTAGTTTCATTAAGTGGTGTTTTTTCTTTGTCACATTCCTGCTGTTTTATTTTTATTCTCTCCGATAACCATCATTCATTAGGAAAGCATTGTTTGACTGAACGCAAGCCCCTCACCAGATCATACAGAAGTCATTATTGAATTTTTTTAAATGCATGCACAATAATGTACAATAGAAAAAATGCCATGAATGTCACCCAAACTTTGTTTTGATTGTGAATATTAATAATAGAGAGTGAGAGTAAACTTTCTGCAGTTCCAATAAACTGGATCATATCTCGGCGCATCACTTAGCATAACCTTCTGCTGAAATACAGTCGGAAGGCTAACAAAGCAGATGATTTGAAAATCTAGTAAAACCCTCACAATGTGATTTATTTGCACGTTGAAGAAATTGCCCTTGTCCTCAGCGTGCATTGCACTTCATCTGTATGCTACAGGCATACAGCTCAATAATAAAAACTGTCGTAATAAACCTACATAGACTGTCCCATCCTTGCTGTTGCAAAGCACTGTGCCCTCCATAAATAACTAACAAGTTATCTCTCTTCCACGTTAATATGCCCAAGATAATATACTAAAACATGATGCTTCCCCTGCATTTCAATAGTTCACAATTTTATATATTTTTTTACTCACTGATCCAAATAATGCATTTAGCCATTTTTTGTGTAATATGTATTATTTAATATAAATATAAACAATATTTCGACACAGACTAAAAACCAGCGTCTTAAGATTGCACCATAGCTCCCCTGATCCCTTTGAGATAATCCTTTTCTCTTTCTTTGGATTTCCTTTTGGATAATGTTATAGTAATAGCTGTTAAAAGACTAGAGGTACTCTTTTTAGTTATAAATACAAATAGTTGTTTGTTAGGTTAACATTACACTCATTGATTATTATTGGACCTCTTTGTGATACCACATTCTTGTATTTCTGAGAGTTAGGCTGATGTGCTCCACTTCTGTATGCTGCACTGGAGAAGAGCAGCTGCCAAGTGATTGTAATATCATGTGTTGTAATAATGATTGTGCATGTGTGTATGTATGTGTGTGCGTGCGCGTGCGTGCGTGCGTGCTAAGTATACCTCACTATGACCCTCACAATTAATACTTAGTAACTTAACGTTAGTAACCATAATAAAAATGTACAAGTTGTTCAGTGTTCTACATTTATGTAGATGAAATTGAAGTTTACTATAGCAGTAATTTGCACACAAGTAGCCTCCTTTTTGAGGTAACAAGGATAACGGTTAGAAAAGCAGGTCCATTGAACGACTTGGAGTTATGAGACAACTTACACAGCACAGCATAGTCCAGGCCAAAGCCTCCACAAGCCGCACTGTCCACTGCCTCCCATGTCCAAGTAACACAGCATGGGGCAGCTATTCAGCAGCTGTCACACACTGCACTAAAATTCTAAAATAGTTTTCATGACAAAACAATGTTCCAGTTATACTCATACTACATACTAAATGAGGCATTTATATAATATGGGATATATGGTATAGTAGGTACTTAAAATCTAAAAATGAAAGGTGGATCAGGTAAAATACCATACAGTAAATGATAAATGATAGCTGGGCCCATAGCACAGCATACATATGACATATACAAGGATAGGTGCTTTGACGAACCGTAAGCGACCGCGGGATTGTTTTGGGTGGTGTGCGCTATGGGAATAAGCTGGAAAGTCCTTTGTTTATTTTTTTATTTTTTCGTTGTTGTTTTTTTGGCCTGTATGGCTATTCCCAGAAGGACAGGACACCGAAAAAAGGCTTGCAGTGTGTGAAAATGGACAAAGAGCCACGGAGAGGGAAGCAGGTGATAATATCAGCGTGGAAGGGGGCTGACAATCCCCTGACGGCAGACGGAGAAAGGGGGACGTTCATAAATAGTCTTTAAACAATCTGCCTCTCTTCACAATGACTTCTTAGGCCAAAATCAAACATCTGTCATGTTAAAATATACTAATTAATTATGCAGCTTTTTCCCATCAAGACCCATAAAACCTGACACTAGGCTCCTACCCTCTGAGGGTAAATACAAAACACCAAAAGGGTTTTATTTTTGGTTTATAAATGAAGATCTTTCCCCAAAAGACGTCTGGCCACAGTTATCAACATCTTCGTTTGGTGCAATGGCATCAGTTTGATTCTGTTGCATGACAGAGGAAGGCTTTTGAATAGGTTTTTGGCTCTTTTATAATGATTGTTCTTTCACTGAATGAGTGTGCATCTAAATACAAATACAGTGTTTTTGGAGAGAAGCCTTTTGGAGTGTTTGTAAAACTTCTCACATATTGGATTGTATGTCACTGATATATTCAATATTAATAAAAGCACTGTGCCAAAATGTACCAGTACACACTACACACATGTGAGATTCAACAAGACATTTCTTTTGTTTTAGACCCATGGAAAGAGGCCATTTTTAGCGCTCTACTGATTTTCCACAGAAGGTTTTGTATTACTCTGCACACATGTTGACAATACTCTGGTCAGGGGCAGCACCTCGGACCAGGCTACACTTCTCACCTCTCTGTTCAAAATTTTAAATCTGTCATTTTTTAAAATATTAAATACACCATCCAGGTTCCGGATATTCTTCCGGATATTTTTGTACCAAGAAAATTTCTGTCTGCCACCAACTCTCCACAAGCCATTGTCCTCTGTAAAATAAATAATGTTTTATGCTTATTATACCTATGTGCTTAGTATGCTTATGATTCTTATTATATGTGAGCTTCATTAACTATGCATTGTAGTTAGATTTTTAAAATGATTTACACTTTTTTCAAGCTATGCCATCACAGGTGACATTTATAAAATCATCAAAATATTTTGGTCATCTTTCCTGGACTAGATAACATCCCAGAATAAGGAGGTCCATCTAATGCATTAATCCTTGATGCAGGTGTAACACCTTATGTTTTTCTTATCAGAGACTGTTCTGGTTAAATTGAGTGTACTAATCAGTACCTGTGGCAATTGACATTTACCTACAGGTTCTAAAGTAGATTCTGCAAAAAGATGAAACTATTTTCATTGTGATTCCTGATTTCTTTAACTTCACATAATGAAGGTTCTGAAAAGCAGAATGATTCATCAGAGGGAATTTAACTCACTTTAAATCACTTTTAATCCACTTTTTAAAAAAGATTACAGTTAAGTAATCCTAATCTTAATGTCAAATTATTAGGGGTGCAGTTTATTCAAAATGTTTACGATTATTTTCCAAGGTGTGGCAAATCTTATTGTTATTCTAGTTTTACAATTTTGTTAAGCAGTGTCCTTATTTGAATAATTATTTAATTTACAGTTTGGTCATTTCAGCCAATCTATAATTGTGGACTTCATCAGCTTGTGTTTATCTGTGAAGCATTGTGGGTGTAAAAGTTGTGGGTGTAATGTACAGTTATGTAAACTGGTGTTGCTTTTCACTGTTGGTGTTCTTCTGTGCTAAACTGGCCAAAGTGTTAGAGATCAAACTGTTTCCATGGGAGATAAATGCAAAGTCCAATTTGATCTTTTCTTATGTGGGTAGGAATAAAGATCCGCCTTGTGGTTTATGAAATATTGATTCCTTAAACAAAATATATATGGCCTGATTTAATTTTACAACATTGTGGAACAGACCTATAGACCTCTAACCTTCAATAAGTAGATAAAGTGGAGGAGGTTGTGTAATGTGCCCAGCCTAGAACTCAACACATCTAAAACTGGTAATAGATTTTTTTGAACAACGGTGTAAAGAACAATGTGGAGAGAGTCAACTCCTTCCAGTTTTTTGAGACCACCATTCATGAAACCCTGGCATGGGACATAAACACCAGTCTTACCATCAGTAAAGCACACCTCAGGCAGCTGAAAGCTAAAAGTTTGGTGTCACCCATGAATCAATGACTACCTTTTACAGAGCTGTAATTGAGTGTGCTTGGCCTGCAATTTGCTGCTGCTGAATGGCTGAAGCTAAGCAGGTGTGTGCTTGGTTAGTACTTGGATGGGTGACCTTTTGGCAAAACTAAGTTGCTGCTGGAAGTGCTGCTGGAAGTGCTGCTGGAAGTGGTGTTGGTGGGCCAGTAGGGGCCAGTAGGGGGCAGTCCTCACTCTGGTCAAATAAACCCCAATGCCCCAATGCAGTGATGGGGACACTGTGCTGTGGGAGATAACGTCCTTCGGATGAGATGTTAAACCGAAGTCCTGACTCACTGTGGTCATTAAAGATCCCATGACACTTATCACAACGAGTAGGGGTTTCCCTGGTGTCCTGGCTAAACTCCCAACCCGGCTCTTTCAGTCTGCCACCTATTCATCCCCCAGTTTAATTGGCTGAAAATTCTTCTCTCCCTCTCCACCTCAGCTGATGTGTGGTGAGAATTCTGGTGCAAAATGGCTGCCGTTGCATCACTCCGGTGAGTGCTACACATTGGTGGTGGTTGAGCGAGTTTCCCCCCTCATCATTGTAAAGCATTTTTAGTGTTGAGAAAGGCACTATATAAATGCCATGCATTACTTTCTCCAATCTCCCTACTTCTGTTTGGTACAGAAACACAACTGCTCAAGAGGGGGCCCAGCTCGAAATGGTGGTATCCACAGCTACGAGGATTATAGGCTGCAGTCTTCCTTCAATTATTTCACTTTACAACCACCGCATAAGAAAGAAAGCAAGGAAAACATCCATCAGTCCCTTGCATCCGGTCAATTGCTATCACTGCATATTATGTATTTATACTGTTTTAATTAATGTATTGTTAATTTTTTATTTAAAGTTTTATTTACTTATGTATTCTTTGGATGTGTTGAATTACGACTGGGATCCTGTGTTGATGTCTTGTGTTTTGTTTTTAGCCCGAGCTGCACCAAGACAAATTCCTATCAACTTCTATTGACATGGCAATAAAGTATTGATTCTATATACTAGTATATAAGTAGTATATATAAACTCAATTTGACACTTTATTATTATTTAAATATGGTTAAAAAATTAAATTTTACAGTTCAGAAAAAATGCCGTTTTGAAATCAAAATGGCAGTCATCTGGTCTGTTAAGACACTGCTCATCAAAGGTAGGTGTTCATCACACGCTCAGAATCGTGTCTGTACAAGACTGTCTGTCACATTACCAGGTGTATCAGCTCTGTATATATAAGAACATTGATAACACCCTCATGTTTACTTAAATGCAAGGCAAAGGAATTCACAATTGCAGTTTTGTCATAATTGTCTTACCTCTGTTTCACAGTGCTCCTGCTCATGCCACCACTGTTATTCATGTATGTGTTAGGGTTGGGGTGGTGTCAAATCAAATTTATTGAGAAGCAAAGTCCATAAATGGGAAGTATTTTAATATATTATCGTTATGCATACAATGTCAGTCGGTAATAAAATACTTTATACCACCTTTAATAGTTCACAATCTGTTGTATCTGTGTGTCTGCTGAGTTGGTTTAGTACATTGGTGTAGTTTCACATGTTAAGATCAACTTGAGAGTTTAGCGATCTGCTGCTGAGATAGCCTAACTCTTCCGCTAAAGGTGAATTAATCTTTGGCACAGTGGTTAGTGCAGTGGCCTCTCCCCGGGAGTTCCGTGTTTGAGCCCACACCTTAAGCTAGTTCGGCACAATATGTTACTGTGGCGCATTCTCGTGGAATTCCTGATGAGGACATTTAGAAATTGAATGTACAAATGCATAATACGAGATTATATTATATTGCAATTGTGCATGTCAGCATTGTGTCTTCCATTGTTGACTTGATAAAGTTTTCTTGATCAGAAAAAAATCCAAAGAAGGCTGTTTTACATCATGTGACTAAGGGTGTGATTCCATCCCCCCATTTTGCACAGCTAGCAGCGTGATTGGTTTTCAGTCTTTTAATTGCAATGCAGTTCCTGTGTGCGGATGGCGCCAGTTTGTTCGGCGAGTCGTCTGTCACGGAAGCTCTGTTTTCTGTTTGCTGCAGCTTTATTTTTATGCGCTTACTGGGATGTCTCTGCACTATTGTGCTACGATCGCCAAGCTCTGTTTAATATCCGAGCTCTCAATTTTAGCGAGACATGGGTACCGAGATCCGACCCTGGAAATTGGACTACAAACCTCCCTCCCGTGCTGTCAGGTATCCCCGCTTACCTGCGTCGTACACCGGCGGCCCCTTTACGCAAAAAGCGCTTCAAGAGACGGGGGAAGAGGGGAGGTGTGCTGGTGAAACTTAAGATCCTTTTGACGTCCTCTCGCCCGACCGATCATCGCCTCCTTCGTGGTGTAGATCACTCTAGCCTACGCATGTTGAAGCGTGCTGTACGTGTACCACCAGCTAGCGAGGAGCTCAACCTTCGGATGGCCCTGATAAATGTCCGGTCCCTGGCGAACAACACTTTCCAGCTCAACGACTTCTTTACCACCCGTGAGTTGGATTTTATGTTCCTTACTGAGACTTGGTTGACTGTTGGCGACAATGTACCGCTCTCTGAACTGCTCCCACCGGACTGTGATTTCCTCAACTCCCCCAGAACCACGGGCAAGGGCGGAGGTCTAGCCTCTGTTTACAAATCATTGTTTAATTGCCGGCAGATTCCACACGTTACCTATGCTAGCTTTGAACTGCAACTCTTTGAATTAATTCTGTCTTCACCTGTTCTGTGCGCAGTGGTGTACCGTCCACCTAAATTCAACAAAGACTTTTTACATCACTTTGCTGAGTTTTTGTTGGGGATCATGGTGAATTATGACCACATATCAATCTGTGGCGATTTCAATGTTCATGTTTGCTGCCAATCGAAACCTCTGGCCCGGGACTTTCTGAATCTTCTCGATTCATTTAACCTCAAGCAATCTGTCACTGGCCCGACGCACGAAAAGGGACACACTTTAGATCTTGTGTTATCCTATGGGTTATCTGTGTCTGTAAATAAAATATGTGCTATGTCTATTTCTGACCATTCACCAATTTTGTTTACTATGTTAGTCCCGTGCTCAGGAAATAATTCCCACGCCCTCGAACGCCGCTCACGCATGATTAAACCCTCAGCTGCTGCTAATTTCTCAATCGCTTTCAACAGCTCTCCAATCTGTGCACTGGATGTAAATTGTGATTTTAATGTTGACGAGATTATTTTCATGTTTACCTCGACCTGCACTGATATCCTAGACTGTGTTGCTCCCCTCAGGTCCAAACGTAGCAAAGCTCTTTTAACACCATGGCTAAATGACTCCACGCGCGCTCTCAGACGCACTTGTAGGCGCGCGGAGCGAAAGTGGGAAAAAGACAGGCTCCATGTCTCCCTCCAAATCCTGCGAGACTCCCTGTCTGACTACCAACGAGCCGTAAAAACATCAAAAACAGAGTATATTTCTACCTTGGTCTCCAGCAATAGTCACAAACCCCAGGTTCTTTTTAATGTCCTAAACTCTCTCATTAACCCCCGTGATGTGTCCCCTGTTGTCCCCTCACCTGCTCTCTGTGAAAGTTTTCTAAACTTCTTCATTGAAAAAATCTCTGCACTCAGACCATCTGACACCTCTGCTACTCCTCTCCCTCCCCCTCCTCTGCACCCCCAGCTCGCTGTTTTCGAGCAGTTCGAGCCTGTCTCCCTCTCCTCCCTCTCGGACGTAGTCAAACACCTGCGGCCCACAAACTGTCCATCAGATAGCCTTCCCTCTCGCCTTCTCAAAGAAGTCTTTGAATCAGTCGGCCCAATCATTTTATGGTTGATTAACACCTGCCTCAGCTCTGGATGTGTCCCGGCTGCCTTCAAGCACGCCGTGGTGCAACCATTGATCAAAAAGAAAAATCTCGACCCCTCTGTTCTTTCCAACTTCAGGCCCATCTCGCAATTACCATTTCTGTCCAAAGTCCTTGAGCGAGTAGTGTATGTCCAGTTACAATCCTTCCTTGCTATCAATAACATCCATGAGAAATTCCAGTCTGGTTTCAAAACATCTCACAGCACTGAAACGGCACTCCTGAGAGTCCAAAATGATTTGCTCCTGGCCGCTGACTTAGGTAGTCCTGTGATCCTGGTGCTCCTAGACCTCACAGCCGCCTTCGATACGGTAGATCACAGGATCCTACTGTCACGGCTAGAGCAGTATGTGGGCATCTCAGGTGTAGCCTTAAGTTGGTTTCAGTCCTATCTAACCAACCGGAGTTTCTCTGTGCAGCTAGGAGACTTCCTCTCTTCCGTGGCCCCCCTTACCTGTGGGGTTCCTCAAGGGTCAATCTTAGGTCCCATCCTCTTCCTACTATACATGCTACCATTAGGTGAAATCCTGGCCAAGCACAAAATATCCTTCCATTGTTTCGCAGATGATGTTCAGATCTACCTACCTCTTAAGGCCACAGGACAGGTTGCACTTCAGCCATTGCTAGATTGTCTAACCGACATCAAAGCATGGTTGAGTGCTAACTTCCTCAACCTTAATGAGAGCAAGACCGAGATCATCATTTTTGGCGACACCTCTCCAGTCCCGTTTGCCAATGCTCTAGGTCCTCTGGGTTCTAACATCCGGTCCTCCGTTAGAAACCTTGGAGTGATCTTCGATAGCGCCTTTAAACTTACCAAACAGGTCAGCTTAGTGGTTAGGAACAGCTTTTTCCACCTCAGAACCCTAGCGAAGACCAAGGCCTATCTATCCCAGAGCGACCTGGAGAGAGTGATCCACGCCTTCATTACAACTCGGCTGGATTATTGCAATGCTCTTTATGCTGGCATTGATCAGGCATCACTCCGCCGCCTGCAGCTCGTTCAAAATGCGGCTGCCCGACTTCTCACCAGCACAAAAAAGCATGAGCACATCACCCCAGTCCTGGCCTCACTCCACTGGCTCCCCGTCCGTCACCGCATTGATTTTAAACTACTTTTAACTGTTTTTAAATCCCTAAATGGCCTTGCCCCACAGTACCTGACAGAGCTCCTGCATCACCACACCCCATCCAGAGCCCTAAGGTCAGCCGACCAACTGCTGCTGGAGGTACCCAGGGCTAGGCTCAAAACCAGAGGGGATAGAGCCTTTTCAATAGCCGCCCCCAAACTGTGGAATAGCCTCCCCCTCCACATCAGGTCAGCCCAGACCCTGGAGGCCTTTAAGTCCCAGCTAAAGACTCATCTCTTCTCCCTAGCCTTTGACCAGAGCTGAGTCTGCCTCCTAGGTCGCTACTTTTAGCCCCTTTATGCTTTATTTTGTAATCTGCTGCACTTTTTCTTTTCTTTTATCTTTATTTGTATTTTTTATCTAAACCGTCACACTTATTTGTATTTGCACTTTTTGCACTATTATGTTTAGTATATGTACTGTATATGTATATATATTTTTTTTTTTTGCTCTATGCTTTTATCTGTGAAGCACTTTGGTACAGTCACAACTGTTGTAAATGTGCTATATAAATAAAGTTGAGTTGAGAGTTGAGTTCCTGCACTCTGTGTATATTAGCATATAGTAGCTGTAATGTATTTAGAGTATAAATTCCAGTGTGCATCTGTATATTCATTTTTATAGCCAAACTGATGATTTTATTTTGTACTTAAATTGTGCTAGTGACAGCCAGACTGAATTTACTTTCCTGAGAAACAAGCACATCGTATACTACGTGACACATTCATGTTGTCATTTCCTACTTTGTGTCATTCGTATTTATAGTATTGAAATCAGCTTTAATTTAGCAGGTGGAAGTTTAGTAGAAATCAACATGATTTATTTTGACTGGATCAAAATCGTGAGGAATCGTTATTCGATATTTCCCATGTCCATTTAAGGCATCGGCTGTCAGCCACCAAGCCTCATTTAGTGTCAGTTCAGTTACTGCCTTTTAATCCAGCCTCCCTTCTCATCCCAAATGCCATCATACTTCCTCCCAAATGCCTTCCTACCTCAGCCAACAAGGCTCTGTTTCATACAGCCTCATATGGAATGGTTTGATGGCTGATGGCTGATGCCTGAAGATGTCCTATTATGAACACTGCCATAGCAGCACTTTGAGGGAATCATTTCAGTTATCTAAAGCGCAATGTTTGTTTAACACGGAGTGGGGTTATAAATCCCACAAGCCCACTTGAAAGATAATTATTCTCCAATGTATTCCTTATCTGATTATAGTCTTAAATTATCAAATTGATAAAAATAGGCATTAGAGAATATGATTTCTTTCCGCTTGAATAACTAAGACATAAACCTGTCTAATAAGCATATCTACTTCTCTGAAATGTACGCTTTTTAATAATACCTTCAGGAAAAACCTTCCATTAGCACAAATTGAGTTTGTGTCTGCTCATTTATATAACATCTGTTTACTCAACATGGGTGTAATGTAACAGATGAAAATATTGAATTGCTTGAGTACAGTTGCAATATGTTTCACTGTTATGGGCTTAGGTAATAAGACTGCATAATAACTCATGAAACGTTTTATATAAGAAAGATACATGATTCAGTTTATTTTTTACTGAGATCTGTTTTATTTGCTTATTTTGTGATTGATACAGTACATTTTTTTTCAGTATCTGTGACAACCAATCTAATAATTATTTGAACAAAATGAAAATCATATTTTAATCAACCCACTATGTGTCTGGGAAAAAAACATTGCAATTCATGACACTATGTAATTTCCAGGTTTACAAAAAAAACCTAGCATCCCTGTTCTTAAAAAATGAAGAATTTAATTGGTGTTCAACTTTTACCTTCACTTAGCAAGTTTGGAGAGACCAACTGAAAAGCAGTGTCTAGTGGCATGTGAGCAGCTGCTTTGAATGTAGTTATTTACATCATAATTACAACATCAATATTTAGATATGGACAGTGATTCATGATATTCTCTTCCCTTGTGTGGTTGTGGGTGTGACAGAAAAAATGCATTATGGGATATGAATATAAATAAACGCTTGAAGTTATTAATGAATTAAATCAAGAAGCTATTAAACTGACACAGTTTAATAGCTTCCTGAATTAATCTGCATATAATATTTAACAAATTTTCTTTCACACACTGTTTCCTATGTGTCTCCTGTGATAAAGTGCAGACTCATAGGGAGGAATATAACTGAAACAGCTTGCCATAAAATATTTCTCAAATTAATCACCTTGATTTTCCCACAGTTTGCATTTCCAGTGTAAGATTGGTGCCACCAAGCAGACTTTCAATGAAAAGCTGAGGATGCACTCACTGACTGGATGCACTCACTTTTTCTAACAGTTGTCTTGCAGTCATGTCCAGCGATTGCATGTATTTCCAGTTCATCTATCGCACTGTCGCACATCTTGTTTTTTGTTGTTGTCATTCTGCCAAAATCACAGTGTGGTAAAATCTCCACGTGGAATACACCTACCAAGCAGTCACCAGTTTTCAATATTTGTTTATTACTGAATACTTAAGACTGTAGGTAAATGGAAAGAGTTCAGTCATTAAAACAGTTAAATGACTGATATAGTAATGTCACATCCCCACACACTTGTCCATGTGTTTGTGGTCCCTGCATTGTTGACCTCGGGATCAATCTGGTAAAACCCAGTTTCAGTTACCATGAGATCAAAGAGATTATGAGATCAAACTTCCCTTTGGTAGTGGTCCATAAGTACATTATTGGAAATAATCAGAGGGTTAATCTGTTTTAACAGACTAAAAGTGTATGCATTAAGTGTACGCCTTAGACTGACTTCTTACTCAAAGGTATAATGAATAATAATGCCTGGAATTTATATAGAGCCTGTCTCACACTCAAAGCGCTTTATATTGATGAGGGGGAAAACTCACCTCAACCACCACTAATGTGTAGCACCCACCTGGGTGATGCAATGGCAGCCATTTTGCGCTAGTATGCTCACCACACATCAGCTGGAGAGGGAAAAGGGGAGAGGGAGAGAACAATGTTTAGCCAATTAAACTTGGGGATGATTAGGTAGCAGATTGAAAGAGCCAGGTTGAGAGTTTAGCCAGAACACCAGGGAAACCCCTACTCTTTGCGATAAGTGTCGTGGGATCTTGTGGGATCAGTGAGTCAGGACCTCGGTTTACTGTCTCATCCAAAAGATGGATATTAGCAACGTTCTTTCAAGGCTGATTTATTTTATTCCAATCAAGTATGTAATCTAGGCCAGGCGTGGTCTGCCTCCCTGTGCTATTCTGTGTAATTTTATAGATATCATGGGCAAAGTAAAATTTAACAACATTGTTGTAAAAAGGGCTCGAGCAGTAAGTAAAATAATTAAATGGGAGAGGGATAAATCCATTATTCTTCAGTGGGGTTCCCAATGTAGTTCCCAGGGTCACTTAACTTCTTCCTGTGTGTCGGATGGATACCAAAAAGACCTTGAGTCTAGCTCTGACTCTGATTCAGAGGAGGTTATCTCCCTGTCTAATCAGGAGGATTCTATTTTTGGGTCTGAAGCTGGTGGTGAGAGTTTAGAAAGGGACTCCCTGGCTGATGGGTATTGGAGAGGAACTTTCTCCTGACGAATTATCGGATTCTGAGATCCGATGGTCGCCTCCTCCTGATTCACCCATGGAGGAGGGAGGGGCTAAAATAGCAGGGACACTTGAATGTCCCTTGCCCCCCAATGTCCCAGCCGAATATGCTGAACTGGTTGAGGTGTTTAGCAAGCAGAAAGCTACTACTCTTCTTCCGCATCGCCCATATGACTGTGCCATAAAATGATACCCTGGCTCCACCTCTACCAGAGGGAATTTATATGTTTTATCTGCCCCAGAGTTTGGCTATGAAAGAATATATTAAGGAGGTGCTTGCTAATGGGTTTATGAGGCCATCTACTTTAACTGGTGGTGCACAAAAAAATGTTTGTGAAAAAAAAAAGATAGAGGATTAAGGCCTTGCATTGATTATCGCTCGTAGTGTACATACAATGGAACTGGAATGGTAAAACCGAGGTTGTAGGTTTTCGATTTTCGTAGGACCACTGCCGTTGGTACCCCCCCAGCAAGTACTTCACCTTCATGCTTCAGTATTATATCCATGCTGTAAATGGTATGTATGTATAAAAAAAAAATACTGTGTAAGTCGCTCTGGATAAGAGCGTCTGCTAAATGCCTATAATGTATAATGCAATGTAATGTTCCTCAATGCCATAACCATTAAAAACCAGTACCCGCTTCCCCTGATGAATTCTGAACGGCTTCAGGGGGATACTATTTTTTCCAAGCGTGACCTCCGCAACGCCTATAACCTGGTGCACATGCGTGAGGGCGATGAATTGAAAACCGCTTTTAATACTCATAACAGGTACTACGAGTACCAGGTTATGCCGTTCGGGCTTACTAGCGCCCCCTCTGTGTTTCAGGCATTGGTGAACGATGTGCCACGGGAGATGTTGGAGAGATTAGTTTTTGTCTACTTAGACGATGTTTTCATTTTCTCTCCCGACCTGAAAACCCACATCAGTCACGTAAAGCAGGGTTTGAAAGCTTTTTTAGAGGCCAAGTTGTTTGTGAAAGCAGATAAGTGCTCATTTCATGCTAGCACTGTTTCATTCTTAGGGTTCATTGTATCGGAAGGCAAAGTTTATATGGACCCCGAGAAAGTTTCTGCTGTACTAAACTGGCCCACTCCTTGCTCAGTTAAACAAGTCCAGCATTTTATTGGTTTCGCCAATTTTTATAGGCGATTTATTTGTCATTTTAGTGCGCTCGCCGCACCCGTTACCGCTCTGACCAAGAAAACGTTGGCGGTTAAGTTTCAGTGGAATTTTAAAGCTGAGTCCGCCTTTGTAAGGGGGGGCTGAACGAAAAAAGGTTCAGTTCTGAACCAATTTTAATTACGCCCAATTCCTCCCTCCCTTTTATTGTGGAGGTTGATGCCTTCGAATTAGGTGTATGCGCCATATTGTCCCAGCACTCTCCCATCGACTGCAAGATGCACTCGTGTGCACTACATCGGTGCCAGAGACCGCCCAGGTAGTGATCAATCATGTCTTCCATAGTCCAAGATTTTTTTGACTCCTTTTGTGCACAGTTGGGTTGTGTGTTTTGTTTTTGTTTGGGCACGGCCTCACAGCACAACGGGCCTGAACCACTTCCTTGCCAAAAACGAAAAACAAAACGCTGCCCAAACCAAATTCCATTCCAAACCCTTCGCTTTCCTTCTCCCTCTCCTTCCACTTGCCCATGCCCTTTACACTCCCTCGTAATGCCCCCCCGGCCTTCCTGCCGCCGTGGCCTCAGGTTTTTTTTTTTTCCCAGCCCCTGGCCCCATCATTGGGGGCCCCCCCCCTGGTGGGTCGGTCTCTGTCCCCAGCCAGATGGTGGTCTGTCTTCTCAGTCTCCTCTCTCCCGCTTTGGAAAATTTCAAAAAAAAACTTTCCGAAATCCGAACGGTGATTCAAAAATGTTCAAAAATCGCGATCCGTGCGCATTCGTGCTACTTTTCGCGTTTTCCATTTTTCCATTTTTTCATTTTTGTTTTCACACTTGTTTTTTTTCTTACACACTCCATTTTTTGTCCCCCCCTTTCGTCCTTCCTCCCTTTTGTGGATGGCGTGGGTTGAGTTTTGGTTTAAATTTTTTTTTTTTTGGGTTTGGGGGTTGGGGGGTTTTTTTTTTGGTGGGGTGTGTGGGAGGCTATGGAAAAAATAAGAAATTGGTTTTATTTTTTTAAAAATTTTTTTACATTTTTTATTTTTTTTTTTTTTGCTGCTGTAAAAAAAAAAGCTAGCCAAAAAAGTAAAAAAACCAAAAAAAACATATTCATATTGTTTAATTTAATATATTTTAAAATAAAATAAATAAAAATTTTCAAATAATAATTTTTTAAAAAATTTTAGCAAATTTTATTAAAATTTAGCTGTTTAAATTTTAAAGATTTTTTCAAAGGGGGGGGGGGGTCCAAAAAACTCCAAAAACCAAAAAAAAAAAAACATTTCACACTCACTCATTCATCATTTCATCATTCATTCATTGTAATGTGTGTGTGCTAATTTTTGTTTTACGACAACCATTTATAATAAAATAATATAAACTGTAAATAAATAAATGGTAGGTTTTTTTTTTTTTTTTTTTTTTTTTGCAGCAGCATTGCATGAACATTGCATTTTTTTTTTTTTTTTTTTTTTAATAGCCGATAGCCTTTTTTACCTAGAAGAAGAAAGCCCCCCCGCCCCCCCCCCCGTGATGAATCTTTTAATGCCTCTAGTGTAGGTGGACAAAGATGCTGTTGGGGGGGGGTCGTCGTCGTCGTCTTTCTTCATGCCCCTGAGGTCCAGGATACCCTTTCCTCCACCTGTACCGCCATTATTTTTTTTGTGAAGGGTTATTTTCTTTTTTTATCTCAGCTGGAGTTCACTATTCAAAAGAGCACTATTTACAGCCCTCGTTATCCTCTACCACATAGCTGCTTGTTAGCTAGGCTGCTAATAATGCTCCCAAAAAGCACATGTTTATTTTTATGTTCATTCAGGAGCATTTCAATGTCACCCTAACAGAACAATTATTCTTCTTTGCTTTCCTGTTGCCCACCATAGCCTATAATACTGAGAAAACCGCATTGGCATGTGCGTTTTAGAAAGGCTGGCCTTGCCAAATATGGCAGTAATGGGCGTGTCAGTATGGTCATTCATAATGATGTGCACGCGCTTCCTAATATACGATCAAGTCTGATTTATCAACAACAGCAAACAAATTCACCCTCAGATCAGTGGTTTACGCAAGTTTGATGAATCACACGTCAGGTTTTTGTACGCACGTTGGTGCACTCAAATATACGCTCATTTTTAGGACCATATTGATAAATGAGGCCTAATGTCTTCACCTGAACAACGTGAGCTGCCTTCCTAAAAGTGTCTTGGATTGGTTAGAAAGCAATGATGCTTCTTTATGTGCCACATACATTTAAAAGACTGAAAACCACCCTGAAAAAGGTAACGAGAAAGTGTCGTACTACATCATGCCTTTTGGTGAACGAGGTCCTAATCAGTAGGCTGCGAGGAGATGTCTTTTACATCTTTTACACATTAATAGAATCATTTTTTTGTCGTCCGGTGTGGTGGGTTTAAGCCTTATTATGCCAATTCGATCTGAGAAGCTTGGCTGCCTGGATTTATTCAGAGAAAATAATTCTGTAGCAGTGGCAGTCCATGCATGTGCTTTGTGGCACAACAGTATTCCCCAAAGTCAGAAGCGTGGGTAATCGCAGTCAGGGGGTTATGTGACCATCTGTTAGCCAGGCAATGCATTGCCGGGTAAATCAGTAGAACATGCAGGTGCTCTATCCCCGTGTTGTTGGTTCTTGAATGGGGTCAGTTGTACTGTTAAGTGTTGTGGGTTTCTGATGTCAATGTCAGCACAGAGGTACCCATACTGGATGTGTCACAACTGAAAAAATAAAATACACAACATTTATGTGTAGTTACCACACCATCAAACAAAAATCACAAAATGCTATAGTTAAACTAACATTGTTAGAGAAAACACTTACATGAGAAATATTTGTTACTTTTCGTAAATTTAATAGCGGGTGTCAGGATTTGTAGTTGTATGTTTGTTTTGCATTCATTGGGAATTCTTGGAAATAAATTCAATCCATTATGAACCAGTCACTCTTATGGCATTGTATGCATTACACTGTGTCATTGTTTAAGTTGTACCTACCAGGCTGGAGCATTTCTGCGTTTCTCAAATGCTGCTCAGTCAGCTCCATGCATACTCCGCAAATAGTGATGGGCAACATAAAAAGTGCAATTCAGGATGATACGAAAATGAAAAACATGGCAAGAGTTTTCATACTGCCAGTTATTCCATTATACATATTACATATAACCTATTACATTGACTGTGGTGATTTATCAAATTCTATCAATCCATTGCATTGTTGATACAAGGTTATTACCCTCTCCATTATTATCCACGTGAGGTCCTAACCAGTGGAATACTGATTGGCTGTTCTCCAGTCTTCTCAACTCTATGTTCTTCACAGATCAGTAGCAGTTCTGGCACCCAAGTGCTGCCGTAATGATGTCATTATCTCCCATTGGCGTCTGGGATCAGATCTGGGATCAGGGCGACTCAGGAGCATCACTCACAGCCAAGTGTACAGATGTTTCTAATTACTTACCATTACCAAGAATAACAGCTGTTGACATCGACCAGTAAAAAAAAATCTAAACTATAAAGTATTAACATATCCTACCTGGTCATCCGCTTTCAGGTGAAATGTGGTGCCAAGGTTTTTGCTCTTGAAGCTGCAAGCATAGTGGCACCTTAACCCTTCTATTGCTCACTTCCACCTCCAGCTCTGTGATGTGTCACCTTCCTTATCCAGACAAGGAAGACAAAAATGGCAAGGACAATTTCACTTAGAATTTTTATTTATTACATTCTTGAATTTATTACCTTCTTGGATGTTTGAAAAAGATTAGTTTCCATGAAAGATACATTTCTCCGTGTGATTTTGGTTTGAGAGAGTGATGTAATACACATTAATTTGTGATAAACATGAATTTAGTCCAGTCCTTCTTCATTGTCTATCTTGCTATAATATAATTGCTTTTAGCCATTTAAGCCACATCTGATTTTTGTCATTTTGTATGAACAGTGTACGAATCAATTAGCCTAAAAGGGCTCTTATTCATTGTTTTCATTTGCATTTCTACTGTATGTATGTATGTATGAGCACTTCCATCGGCATTAAGTTAAGCTACTTAAGAACGTTGTTTCATCATTTCGTGAAAAGTTGGTAATGGATGTTTAAAGATTTTTTAAATGACAGTTCTCTGAATAAACCTTTAACATTATTCAGTAGACTGGCTCAAATGTTGTGTCAAAGTAGATGATGACATCACAGTGGTGCAGTGGACAGCACTGGCGCCTCACAGGAAGAAGGTCCTGGGTTTGAATCAAGTCCAGGGGCCTTTCTACGTAGAGTTTGTATGTTCTCCCCTTGTCCGTTTGGCGTGTGGGTTTCTTCCGGCTTCCTCCCTCAGCCCCACCCATATGTATGTACATATAATACATACAGTTCTACCATGAACGATATCGGTCTAATATAGATAAAACAATAAAAAAACATTAAATATATTATAATAAAAAATGGCAGTGAGTATTTTAAACTAAAGATGTAAATATTCATAAAAACATGATAGAGGATGGATAGTTATTTTTTTATAATGAGTAGAGATATTGCTTTGGCTCTAAAGGCAAACTGGGCTCTGAAATGTACCATAAGGGTGATTAATATACATGCTGCAGAAACACATTAAGTGGTATTTCATGTTTTAAAAAATATATAAACAGTGAGGAATATGTGCATCATAGACCTGGATTCAAAAACATTGCTAAAATGTAGGAAATATCTGCAACCTGTAAAATTAGTCTTCCTGATCACATTGCTTCTTTGGCCCTTTCTTTCCTGAACAGCTGCATAGTTTATCAACTTCAGTGTATAGTTTCCAAGCAACAGCTAAGATATTGTTTGCATTCCAGAGGGCAGATATAAACACTTTGAATCTCTCCCAGTTTTCAGAAGAATAGCACGTAAATACACTTTGATATTTGCCAATGTGATTGCAATTACTAATGTAGACGGTTTATCCTTTGCTAATATTACAAACCCCAATTCCCCAACTAGATTAAGCTGTAAATTACACGGGCATAGTATGGAACCCATACTATTGACTAAATGGCTGTATGTCATCAAGGGTCTGAGTTATTAATCAAGCCTCAAACCATCACTCTGCTGCCTGATATGCAGTGGATATGGATAGATCACTTGGATAGATTCTCCTGACTCATTTTCCAATTGAACTCTATAGAACAATAAGTCAGGAGAAACAACCCTTCAAGTAATCCATCCATATATACTGTCTATCTGGCAGCAGAGTCATGGTTTCAGGCTCGTTTGATACCGCAGACCCTTGATGACTTAGTCATTTAGCCAACCATGGGTTTCATAATATTCCCATGTAATTTACAGTTTAATCTAGTCTCACCCCCCAATTCCCATAGAGATGCAATCAAATGCAGAAAGGTTATAGTATTGCTTGTAAGAGTACCTGAAAATAAGATATCAAAGAGTTTTAAAAAAATGTTTTATACCCACTTATGATAGCATCACCTGTTTACCTGATGTGGAATGTTCCAAACAGGTGTTTATTGAACTTCCCAGTCTTTTTTTGCCCCTGTTCCAACCTTTTTGGAATGTGTTGCAGGCATCAAATTCGGAATTAGTGCATTTACAAAAATCAATAAAGTCGATGAGGTAAAACACTAAATATATTTTTCTTATGCCGTTTTCAATTAAATATATGTAAAAGAAAATTTACAAATCACTGCTTTCTGCTTCATGTGCATTTTACATATTGTCCTAACCTTTTTGGATTTGGGGTTTGTAAATGCATGTCTTTAAACACCTTATGGCAAATGACAGAACAATATATATATTTTTTTTCAGCAGGGTAATGGTAAGGTTAATGGTAACTTTGTATGGTAGAGGGTCATTATACCCTAGTACATATACAGTGCAGTAGATATGGATGGATCACTTTAAGGGTTGTTTCTCCTGACAAATTTTTCTATTAAACTCTATGGAAAAATAAGTCAGGAGAAGAAACCCTTCAAGTTATCCGTCCATATCTACTGTATTTCTGGCAGCAGAGTGATGGTTTAACACTTGTTTGATACGTCAGACCCTTGATGACTACCAATGATTGGTCATGGTATTTGTTTTGCACCAATCATTGGTCCTGTTATTGGTTTTGCGTGTGCTAAATGGTTTTTCACCCGCTAAAGGTCTTAGTAAATCAGGCCCTAAGTGTACTTCTCGTGTAATGCAGCTGGCTCCCATGGTACTCCTGCACTGACACGGACAGCATGGTGTGAAATAGGCAAGATGTTCATTTTAAATGAATTCATTTAAACCTTCATTTCCCTCTTGCCTTCTCTCTGCCCTGTAGCTTGTCATTCATGGCATGGCATCTTCAGAAAAGTTCTCGCCTCTGCTATGACAGCATATTGGGGCAGAATTTGCCAGCTGCCGATTGCCCGGGCCTTCTGCCGCCATTACCGCAAGGAACCTCCCTGCCTTATGGCCAGGCAGACTGTGAAGGGGGCAAATCCACAACGAAGGGTATGACACAAAAAAGGATTTAACAGCTAATTTGTGACAGACTATGCTTTACAGGATTTAGCTCTCTTTCTGTGCCAACCACCCTCACCATAGATCAGTAATACCTTCTTTATAACCTCATGAACCAGTGACACAAATCTGCATTTTGGTTGTTCTTATGTCTTTTGGGGGAGCTTGACCAATGGATATGCATGAGATTGTGGAAAATCAAAAAATTATAACATAGGGATGAAGTGTCTTGAGTAATCTACTTGATCTAAACTGCAATGATTTTCTTGTTGAGCTTATGTTTATAAAGGCTCCTTTTTATTTTCCAAGGTAACATCATACATTTATGCCATACGTACTGAAGGATCGCAGGGAACAAGAGAATATGCAAATCTGTGTTGCATGTCAACATTATGTTCTCTCTAGGGATTTGCAGTTTGCTTGTTAGAAGTATGCTATGCAATTATATTATATATCAATGCTCCAGAACGCATTGCATTGAATTATTATTTTTTGTATTTAAAATGTGACTATAGGGTTTTCGTATACATACAGTGCAGTCCAAAAGTATTTGACGGTGACACATTTGTTGTTGTTTTGGCTCTGCACTCCAGCACATTGGATTTGAAATGAAATAGTGACTGAGCTTAATGTGCAGACTGTTAGCTTTAATTTGAGGGTGTTTAATTTGTTTACATCCATAGCGGGTGAACCGTGAAGCAACTGTAGCCCTTTTTATACAAACCCAAATTCCAAAAGAGTTTGGACAGTATGTAAGATGCACATGAAGGCAGAAAGCAATGATTTGTAAATTCTCTTTTATATATGTATGTAATTGAAAACGGTACAAAGAAATGATATTTAATGTTTTACCTTATCAGCTTTATTGATTTTTGCAAATATACACTAATATGATATGATACATGACTAATATGATATGATACATGACTTACAGCCATGCAGCCAACCATGGGTTCCATACTATTCCCGTGTAATTTACAGTTTAATCTAGTTTTTGGAACGTGTTGCAGGCATCAAATTCGGAAATATAATATAAAAATCTATGAAGTTGATAAGGTAAAACATTAAATATCTTTTTTTTGTACTCTTATTATTTAGAAATCATTGCTTTCTGCTTTTATGTGCATTTCACATACTGATGAATGAAATACTGAATAGAATGGAACACATGGTTGGCTAAATGGCTGTAAGTCTTCAAGGGTCTGAGGTATGAAATGAGCCTCAAACCATCACTCTGCTGCCAGATATGCTTTAAAGGTTTCTTCTCATGACTTAGAGTTCAATAGAAAAATCAGGAGAAACCAAATATTATTTTATAAATGGTAAATTGGTGATCCAAGTTGAAAACAAAAGCACATCCAGTTTCTCTGTATGTTTGTGTGTATGTATGTGGCACACACATTTATCTCATTCACAGTTGACAATGCTTTCTTCTTGTGGAATGCAGTGGGGGTATGTGGAGTTGTCAAGTGAGGCTAGCAGCTATCTCCTGCGCTATGACAAAGTGTTGACCTGCTCAGAACTCCCACATTGCACTTCTCATAGACACCTCTGCATGTCCCAGAGGGAGTTTATAAAGTATTCCATAAATGGCAGAATATGACTTTGCTTTCAAATGTTCTGTAATTTTTGTGAAAAAAATTGGCCCCATGGTGCATATTTTGAGTGGTGGTGGTGTAACGTTAATAATATTGATCTGCTACGCCTATGTTCAAACGTGACCTATGTACGTAACTTGGGCACCCACTGGGTCTGTGTTACTCCCTTGAATACAAGGCCATCCAGAGAGTCCATGTGAGTGAAAATATTTATAAGTTAGTCGTGAATCAAATAACTGCACCAACATGTGAGTAGTGGTGGTTGGTGAGAAGACCTACCCACTTATTTCCAACTCATTGTGTCTGGTGTGTGCATTAACTGTGCTCCTTAGGCTATTTGAAAGCTGCTGTCACTGACAGTATGTATTACTGAGATCAATCCCAAAGCAAGTTTAAAAATGCACCACTTGCATATCTTGGTAAACTCTAAGTAATTTGAAGTAGCTAAGAAAGAACTCCTGAAGGTGCTATAGGGTTGTCGTGAGGACACACATTCCATTACCCATTTATTGCTTGACATAAAGTGATTTATGTTGGAGTTTATAAAATCTGGGAGCTGGGAATGGCCAGTGCTGTATATCTTAACATCTGGCTTGGAATATGAACAGTAATATATTTATATGCCCTCATTATATATTATTGGAGTTCCATATATGCAGGACAATTTGTGTCACTTCAATGAAACATATTTGTTTTTAGGTACGTCAACTTATGGATATGAAAATCAGTGTTAATTCACAAAATGTTATTTGATTAACATTGTAAGGTAACAGGAATTTAGTTTTTTTTTGTTTATGTCTGCAGTAGTGTGGGTTTCAACCAGGCATTTCAATTGCATGCGTCATGTTAATGGTGATGATTATATTCACAGTGATACTGTGATATTCTTTCAAATGTATTCTGTTTAATTCTCATTATCATTTCTTAAATAATTGCAGTAAAAGTCCAGGCTTATTCTGGCTTAGGAAAATGTATTTGAATATGCAATGAATATCATTCAAAAGTGTAACAAGAACAAACAACAAGGCTGAACAAGTCCGAATGCAGATACGGAAAATACTTATTTCATTAAAGTTTTATTTATTTAATTATTTAAAAATGAGTAATTGCTAACCTTAATTTTTAATTGTTAAAAGTTAAAATATAATGCGATTACTCAATTACTAGAAAATACAGAATAAAGTTATGAAGTTTATGACTGCAACATTATTTCTGTCTGCATTTTGTAATTGCTTAGTCTGCATTTTATTAGAGGAACATGAGGTTGCAGAATGAGGGTTTCACCCTTTTTCCTGGTTTAGAAAAACCCTTGTTTAGCGAGACATAATCAGGCCTGTGTTGACATTTGTATGGTGGCTTATGTATTAGGCTAGGTCACACTTGAGCCACAACATAGTCCATCCAAATGAATGTAAATATAGGTGTGTTTTATACAGTATATTCTGGTGGCCTATGGTCATTTTGCTATTTCACTTTAACACAGGATCACATTAGTACCAAAAAGTCCTGGGACAAATTTTTGCCTGATATTCATCTGTGCTCTTCTATATCCTGTGATGAATTGTCAATGTTTCAATGTTGTAAATAAATACCATGTCTAAGCTGTCAAAATTAACCTGTGTATTGTAGTAAATATCAAAATGAAATGTCAGCTACACAGAGCTAACTTTTTTAGTACGTAACTTGTGGGACAAGTGGTAGCAGTGCCTCATGAATGATCACGTACAGTACATACTACTTCAATATTTTGTGGAAACATACAAAAGACGGGGAATCTTATGGAGTTATATAAAATGTTATATAAAATGTTGTATAAAATATAGAGATGGATATAGGGGAAGCCCTTTGTTCCAACCCCATATTCTTCGCAAGCAAGATAACATATGGGTAAGATGGATCTGTTTCCTCCTCATGTAGACCTGGTAGAGACAGGGCGGAGAGGCTGGGGAACACAGTCTGTCTTGTTCAACAACTGTGGTGTTCTCCCTCATTAGCCCCATCATTAGGGCTTAACAGGGGCAGATTCCATACACATCCAGTCTCTTAACCTCCTGATATCCAGCACAGGTGTGCGCCTACAACTGTCATTAATATTCTGTAACGCATCTGCATTTTGACAGTAAACACACCTGAGGAAGCCCTCGTGAGGAAGACTTGCTGAAACTGTGAGAAGCGACCACAGCTTTTATCAAAATGCAAAGCTGAAGTTCGATGTCAATTTTCAAACATTGGCTTTAAATGTAAAAAAAAAAAGAAAAAAAAAAGATATGATACTTGTGTAAAGCCTTGCTGCTTTGGGTGTGGAAGTGCATATTTTTGTTTGGATGTTAATGATGAAAATGACAGAAAGTCTGATTGAGGGCCAAGTGGAAAGGTGGAAAGGACTGTAGAAATGTTTCAGGCGTACACCAGTGATCAGTCGTGTATTACTATTTTCATTGCTGTTCTTTCCTCTCTTTTATGCTGCTGTCTTATTGTATCCCATGATCTGTAATTTGTACCTTATTCTTTTATGTTCTTTTATGTTCTATGGTGAACGTATAATTTTGGAGTGACTAATAATCACTGAATGCACATTAGATGAAGCTGTTGCAGGCTTACTGTAATCACTGCATCAAGAATTTAATGAAATAACAGGCAGTCTGTTAAATAAGTGTGTACAAGTAGTATATACGAATATTACACCCAGTGTGTTTGAAATCTGTATATCAATGCACATGTCTGTGTGTGTGTGTGTGTGTGTGTGTGTGTGTGTGTGTGTGTGTGTGTGTGTGTGTGTGCGCATTCACTTTTTTAGTCTGGCCTCCAAAATGCCACTGGCAAAGGCTTTTTTTGATAATGGGGCATGGTGCTTCCTGTCTGTGGTTTTTTTTCCCACTTTCATCAGACTTGAATTTTCTCAGGTTAAAACGGTACCCTAACGGTATCTTACTGACAAGTAAGTTAATGTAGCACTTCTGCAAATGTCATGGATCATGAACACTTATGAATGACCACTTGACCAAACTGACACTTAAATCATCCCATCCAAATATGATACAGAGAGTGATATATACAGTATGCAATGAATTGACTGTACAGATGGGATGTTTAAACTAACAAATGTTTCTATTCCAGACATTATTTATGGTAGGTATATTGCTTTATTATGTAATTGTTGCGTTTTATTATTCTGGTATTCATATATCCCTGCAGTTTGTTAAACCTATTAACCATGAATGATTGTTTAATTCATTATTCAAACACATTCTCAGTGGAGAATATGGACATATCTTTGCTGATAAATTAAACAAACTGCATTGTTCCAGTACAGCGTATGATTTTTTGTATTTTACAGCAGCACACGTAGTTCTGTTCTAGTCAGTAACCAAAACAATGAAATAAAACCTTTCACAGAAAATTTTTAAAATGAAAACACCTCACTGAGGCACAACGGCAAAACTACGTTCTTTAATTTAGCAGAAAAAATGTGAGCTCCATTCTCCTGATGCCAATGTCTATGCCAGGCATTACAGGGCACCCTCTGCCAAGCTCCTTCCAACAGCTGTGTCCTCGTAGGGTACTGCTTCTTGTCCTGGGTCAAACACTGTTCCGCACTATTATCAGCCAACAAATGTACGAGCTACCAGTTAAGAGATTTCCTGTGCTGTATGATATGGAGGCATGTTTTCTCCTGGCAGTGGGGGGTAGTGGATCGGAAAGCTTTCAGCGATTCACGCCTGTCCCTGTCTCCAGTAGAGAAGGCGAGGGAGGAAAGAGACTGGATCAGCGAGTGTGATATCTCCTGCTCATGCCAAGCTGTTGGATTTGGCTACAGGGCTGGTGGGCCATCTTGCCTTCCTGGCAGCCAAAAGGCTCGAACAGTTTGGTCAAGTAATACGAAGAGGACATGTGTGGGTGAGCGTGTGGATTTCAGTATGAGGGTGTTTTGGAAGGGAAACTGTATGAAAAAGACACAGAGGCTAGTTTTATAAAGAGACTGTCAGTGGAATCAAATGTAGCAATGTGGCTTCACTTGAACAATTTTTCCTAGCATTGAGATTATTTTGGTTAATTTCATCTCCTAGTAATGTTGTCAAGGCAACCCTGAACATTGCTCTTTGTGAGACCGTGTTGAGCAGACACCGTTCTTGGTCCCTGCTAATCCCTTCTGTAGGTTTCTGTAATCCAGGTGCCAATGTCACCTACCCAGCTATTTGTGCCCAGAGTTGGAAGGCTGGCCCAATGTGATTTGAAAAATCCCAGCAAGTTGAATGAATCACTGACACATTTGAAAATGTTGCTTCAACCCAAATGTTATTGTCGGTTTGTACTAGCATGCAAAGTTTGACTGCAATTCATGGGAAATACCTGGGCAAGACAGAGCTGAACTATTTATAATGTTCCATAAGCATAATAGAAAGAAAAGCTGGGATCTTACTTTTGAGGATTTTTTCTGCCAATCCATTCATTTCAACTAATGAATGACATGGAGATCTCAACCATATATCAGGGTAATTGATATAGAGAGTTCAAGCACAACCAGCAAGCAATAGCATAGGTCAGGTCAAGTGTACAGGAGCTGTTCATGCTCCAATTTAATTATTATTACAAATACAATTAATACAATTTTAAAAGGGGGTAATTGTCTCCGGGCTTTCTGTCTGCATTTTGACCATTTATATCATTTTCCATAAGTTTGTTTTTCATATTATGAGGACATTTGACTGAAAATGTGAAAATTAGAGTGGCTTATAGTGCTGTGATTTTACATAATCAAAATGCATCATTTTTTTTCTATTTCTATTCATTTTGGTTTGTAGTGTCAGTGACACACAATCACTCAGTCAATGGTGGAAACAATTAAGGACTAAGACACAAATGCCTTTAGATTTACATATGTATCCATTGTATCATATCACACAAAATTCCCACACAAATTCAAAATGTGCAGATATGCAGTAGCTATGAATGAATCACTTTAAGGGTTGTTTCTCCTGATTCATTTTCTTATTAAACTCTATGGAAAAATAAGTTAGGATAAACAACCTTTAAAGAGATCAATCATCCATATCTACTGCATATCTGGCAGCAGAGTGAAGGTTTAAGGCTTGTTTGATACCTCAGGCCCTTGATGACTTGATGATAGCCATTAACCAACCATGCGTTCTATACTATCCCTGTGTAATCTAGTCCCACCCCCCAATTCCCATAAAGAGCCATTCAAATGCATAGAGGTTATAGTATCACTGGTAAGAGTACCTAAAAATACGACATATAGTAAATATGGTATGACTTTATTTAAGTTTATGTTCATTTGTCCAATTACTTGTAATCCCCTAAAATGGGGGCACTATGTATAAAAAGGGCTACAGTTGCTACACTGTTCATCTGATATGGATGTAAACACCCTCCAATTAAAGCTGAAAGTCTGCACTTTAACCTCAGTCACTGTTCCATTTCAAATGTGTGTGTGTGTGTGTGTGTGTGTGTGTGTGTGTGTGTGTGTGTGTGTGTGTGTGTATATATGTGTGTGTGTGTGTGTGTGTGTGTGTGTGTGTGTGTGTTTGTGTGATTTCATGACTCATTACTTGATTTCATGACTTTCATTCTCCAAAATACTTATGACATATGTTCCTCATAAGCAATACATATCTGCATTTCTTTTTTACAATTGTTTGGTAGTGCCTTGCCAATGTTTTCATTTGTATACATTTCATAGCAACATAATCTCAACTGTGCTCCTTTCAAAAATAATCATCACCCTCCAAGGGTAATTAGGTGATCGTGACTTTAAATAGAAATGTTGTGTTTTTTAAATTAATATTTATTTTTGGAAAGTTCTTGAAGCTTCCCGTGGGACCTGTCGACATTGTAAGAATGCTGGGCAGCCGAGGTGAGGCAGGTGGAGTGAAAGTGAAGTTGTCACTTGGAGACAGCAGAGGTGCATTGTGGAATGGAGACAACACGCCCCACGCTGCTTAGATTCCAGGCCATCTGTGGCCTCAGCTGGAAAACTGACTATGGTCTGGCACTTGTACCACGCCATATTTACCGATCTAAATACAAACGGCTACTGCCTAATTGTTTCACAATTCATTAGTCCGACAAGCTCCCTGCTCCTGCTGGTCCAGCTGTTACTCTGCAAACCTTTGTCACTACACAACTTTATAAGAGGATCACTGCTGTTGGTCAAACGTATTGATTTGTGCAGGATCATTTTAAGGTTCGATGACAGCCAGATATCCAGACTAAATATAAACAAGTGATGGATTTAGCTGAGAAAATGCATCATAGAACTGAACTTCACAGAACAGGAATGGAAGACATTTGGGTACGATGGTGCTGACAATTTTATGGGTTTTCATGGGTGACCTCTACAACAACCATATTTAATTAAAAACTTAAACCACATTGTAATTTGTAGCGAAAGCATGGTTATATTATTTTTGATAATTTGTCAATACATTTTTACAAAAGACAATACAATTCATGCACATTCAACATAGGTGAGAGAGATAGATGAGAGAGAGATAAGAGTTGGAAAACAGGTGATGAGAGAAAGAGAAGACACAAAAAATAAATCAATAAATCGGGCATATTATTGTATTCTATGAGGACCTATTGATTTGACATTATGGGTCAAAGATGGTTGCAGATTGTTAAGTAAAGTTACTATGTTCCCAGTACACAAAAAAGGCAGCAAGCATATGGCTGGTACCTATCTGTTTCTCAGATGGAATTATTATTTCTTTGGACACTTTTCTTTGTTCATTTATCATGGCCAAATGCAAGGTCATTGGCAATATGTCTGATGATGTGTAATAAAATCTCAGTTCCCACAAACTTCCTATAAATAATAGTGTAGTGAAGAAATTAAAGCCTATTTGAGAATGCAGAAGGCTCCATAACTATCTCTACTGTACATTATCATAGGTGAAAGAAAATGTTTAATATTATTAGCTTAAATAAGATAGCTAACAGTCATAAGTACTTACGTATGTACTTGGCTTAATAAGTTGCTGTGGATAATATGGTCTGTTAAATGATTGTAACATAAATGTATATCTGCCAAAATTCAATGGCAACATTAAACACAATTATTTATAGCTGAAAGCCAACAGGGAAGGGTGTACACTTGAACAGGACCAGCACATATGAACTATAAAGTAGGGTCAGCGCATTCTCAGCAATGCTTAGGTCTACCAGTACATTACATCTGATGCCTTCCTTCTATGAGCTGGTAGTGGGGCATTAATACAGCAGAGAGATACAGTTGTACAGCTGTGAGGATCATCTACTACACTACAAGATCCAGCTTCTCAGTCAGGCTTCATGTTCACTGCAGATGGCTGATTGGGGTTTCTGGTGCTCATAGTGATATACAATATAATATGAAAAATGATCAAAGATATTTGAATATATATAGCACGTGTTTACAGTCTATATAAATATCAGTGAATCTTTAAAAATAATATCATCTGAAAAATTTCACAATAACAATAGATTTCACTGTCAGAATTCGTAATTTAAATGAATACTAATAACCAGGCAATCAAAGTATTTTAATGAACATGGCAATTTATAACAAAATTTCCACTAATATCAGTGACAACCAAAGACCTATAACACATTTTGTGGAGATAGTGAAAACCCAGCCATCAAAGCTAATCAAAGCAGTCAAGCAAAATCAAAATATAGCTGATATTACACAGCTGTCCTTCTAGCTATTAAAAAGGAGGAGAACATTGCTGTCTTTAGACTGATATTTAAAAAAATGATGTGGTTAAACCTGCTTTGCCCAATGCAAAATTAAAGAACAATCATCTCCTATGCCAACATACGAGCCCTTTTAAATCATATTTCATTTGCCCAGCTGAATATAAATATCTCAGAGTCTCATCACGTCGTCACATTGAGGACTCCTCTGACTGATATTGGCTCATCAGACTTAATCTAGGGTGAAATTCCCTTGTCTGTGCTAAATGAATTGCGGCCGTCAGAAAAGTGGAGATATTTATTTTTCTCCGGGCTAATGACCTGTCCCATGGACCCGCCCACTGATGGTTATTTACAAGGGACCAGATGCTCTGGCTCAAAAAGACTTGTGATGTCAGCGGAGGGCTGTCCATCACCCGCCTCCCTGACTCAATCGGAGTGCCTCCTATTGATATTGACACTGTGACTTTTGAGGCCATTAGTGTTCCAGGCAAGATGACTGCATCATCCTCATCATCATCATCACTCCAAAGCAAATGCTGATTAGCAGCAAATGAAAGGCAGGAAAGGCAGTTTTTAGACAGCAAAGTAAAGGTGGAAAAGAAAAGGATGCTATGTACATACTTTGTTGCACCATTCAGTGATCATATGAACATATTTACTCAGCTTGAATAACTGAGATGAAGTCAATGTCCTATTGGTAAAGATTTGCTTTCTAATAAAAAATGTATTTCAATTCTGTCAACAACCACTCCATTGATGGTACCTTTGATGTCTTAAACACAGATAGTTCACATACTTCTGTACTTTTCAAAGGCAGTTGCAACAAGTGCATAAAGCCTTAAAGAGGATCTTCATTTTTGACCCTAAATTAATCTATTAACCAATAATATGGGCAAAGGGTCGTTCTTACAATCAATGGGATGATAGACAGCTCATGTCTTGTCATCCTATACAGGGTACTGTATTGATAAGGCATGGTGTTGATGTATGAGGTTTGTCTCAGCTTTTAATTGCAAGAATGTCAAAATAACAAATGCCTAATTAAGTATCCACTCGTGTAACTATCATCGTCTCATCTTTAGCATTAAAAATAGCCTATATTGAGCTGAAATGTATAATAAAAACTTGGTTGACAACGTTTACTCAGAATCGATGCATATTGTGTGACCAGTCTCTGCCCCTGCCTTTGTAAAGATAATAGTAAATGTCTATGGACTTGGCTACCTTAATAGTGTGTGTGATATCAGACAGTCACCGGTAATACATTCACATCACCACACTGTGCAGGGTATGGCCATTTACAGTTTTATTTCAGCATCGTGGGTGTGCTTGAGTGCAAAAAATTCAGTTCACAATAAGCCTGAGGTAGATGGTACCAAAAGGCTAAAACATATTGCTTTCATCTCAGCCCTTAGTGCCCAGGCTTTGTGTCTTAGTTGGTATGACAGCACAGCTACCTTGGGTTGAGATCCATATACATTTAAATGTCCAATTGTGCTTTTCAGGGAAAACACAGTTTGTTTCGCAAATTTGTATGCTTGCTGTTATACAATGATAGCCAAATTTAAATCGGAATATTTTAATGCATCCCTAAAAATGGGATTGTAAATAGAAATGTTGTGTAAATAGAAAATCACCATTGGCAATCTGCAGTGCCATTGTGTTTGATTCTGTTAATGATGTGTTATATCCTCTATGAAAATGTCCTGTGGTGTAGTGTTGGGGGTTCTGTAATACATTTTAACCAAGCACCCCTCTCATTCTCTTAGCCCCCACAGGGAAATTAATCCTGAATGCATTATGTCCAGATGGACATATCAAGTGCAAAATTAACATCCTCCTGAAGTCACCCTTCTCCGTCCTTTCTCCTCGCCTTCCAGGATAACATTAATTTACATAAACAGATCATCTGAGATAAGGACTTCCATTAGGCAAAGGTGAAATGGATCAATTTTCTCTGCCAGGATTAATCTTACGCCTTACACCCACGGGGTCATTATACAAACCACATTCCAGAAGTATTGCCTGTGAAACTCAGGCCACAGCAGTCATTTCCAGCTTTCCAATTACTTTTAAGAAAAAGCTTATTCTGTGGACAATCAAGCACATTATTGCACAATATGATACAGTCCATAAAGATCACAGGAGTTGATGAGCGAGTTAGAGAGAGCTCGGCATATTCCAAAAAAATGTAGTAGCCTCTTGGTTACCACTGAGGCTTCTCTGTGACTGCCATGCAAATGCGTCATTGCGGCCAGTCCAAACAATGAAAGTCCTGCTAAAATGTAAACACATTTTCTCACTGAAAGAACACTGAGGGATGAGAGTATTGAGTGTAACACAGGCATGACAACAAGAGGGCAATGATCACTGTCTAGACTCTACGGCAATGAACAGGCATGAGTTTGAACTAAGGGTGCTCTAAAACATTGGCGGGTGGGTGTTTTGTGAACTTTACATTATTATTAGCAGTAGCAATAGTAGCGGCAGGTTCAGTCATTCAAACCAAAATTGATCCTCCACACATAGACTTTCTTCAATATGACTGTAAAAACAATGTGGTGGTTTATTTTTTGGGTAAAACCATGGTAAAACCTGAGGCTACTGTGTGAAAACTTGTTAATTGAATTTTCTGATCACTGAAATAGGCAGTTGAGCATCGTATTACTGGAAGCATAAGGATCCTTATGTGTAACATGAAACTGGTTTAGATGACAGTTTTTTAAAGTAACATTTTAAGTGCATTTTATGAGCAGTCGTTTTGTATAATTACATTTCACCAGCCTTAACGATCATTCATTGTCACAAATCAAAACATATATATAATTTCCTGAGAAGTCGTGTTATTTTGATTAATTCAATATATCTGCTGCGTTTGAAACAAAATATGCACAATGTCAAAAGTGGTGTCAAAAGTTACAAAACAAAAAAAACAAGTATTTAGTTATCTCAGATTGCATAATAGATTCCAGGTAGTGTCATTTATGAGAGGAATTTTGCATAGATAGGCTGCAGGAGAGAAAAATACCAGCTCAACACTGTGAACTGATGCTGTTGTTAGTCAAAATGGCCACAGAGTGACACCTGCAGGAAGAATTTGTTCTCACAATCTGTATTCACAATGTCCACATTCCCATTTGCAGTGAAAGGCATCAATGAATGAGAATTGGAGGGTAGAGTAAAATTGATGCATTGGGAAAGTGAAACCACATTCCCAATGCATGGCTATAATGAATGGTCATGAAAAGAGGCAGAATTTTAATTGAATATTCTTTCTATTTAGGATTTGGACTACAGAAACAGGCCGATTGACTATGTGTGTACTATAGCAGACAGTGTAATAATGAAAAAATAATAACAATAAATCCATATCTTCAATGTACAAATGGTAAGAGGAAATTAACTTTTGATTAAAAATAAATGAACACAATGACAATAGAAGCTTATGACAGAAGGCAAGCACTGAGACTAATGAAATTAAAATTAAATCACTGATTGAACACGCTAAATTACTTAATTAATTATACAGGACCATGAACAATACAAACCTGCTCCCTGGAGTTGCAATAGGTTGGTCATGTCCCAGACATAACTCAGATTAAATTTATTATAGATTACAGATTTATTTTATCATACATCTCAGATTTATTTAATGAATAGCCAGCGATTTCTAGGTAGAAAGTATTTAGGTAGAAGATCATCTGTCTGTATCATGAGTAAATGCAAAAGGAAAAATAAGCAACCAAATTGACAGACTATGGCACTCTTCAAAACTTCAAATGTATGGTATCAGATGTACGTACGTCAGAGAGCAATACCTAAGATAGTAATCAGAGCAAAACAAAAAGAGGTGATTTTCATTGAGCTCAAACAGTGCAATAATGAAATGTGATATTGTATAAAACAAATGAGCAAGCCTATGCTCAAAACAGAATGCATATTTACAACAAATATATAAATACATAAATCGGGGCTCTCAAGTGACTCAGTAAAGGCATTTGCGACAAGCACAAGCTGAGTTTATAGTAACAGGGTGAAGCCTCATTCACCAACTATTACCTGGAGTCCACAACAATAGGACACAACTGGTCTCATCCTACTGGGGCCTGGTGGGTTTAAGAGATAACTTTCCATGAGTTTTTACAAATATTATTCTAGTGTTAGTGTGTGTTTTTAATTTTATTTATATATATATATATAAATATATATTGGACATTTACAGATGTTACTGTGAACCTGCTGGCTTTACTATGGCTGGTATGGGGGCATTAGGGGGTTTGTGTTCTAAAGCAACAAATATCCTTCAAGTAATCTCAAAGCAGTTTATGCGGCAGCGTTAGCAAGTTAGCATGCACTAAAACTGAAGCAAAGTGAATTGCCCCTTCAATTAAGCCGGAGTTCCTCTGCTTGCGGTTGTTTTAGCTCCACTTGACCACATAGCATGGGCTACTTGTAGTCATCAGTGAAACAGAAACCTCTCCTGCGCCTGGAGCTCCTGTGTTTCTGATGTACTGGCTCATAGGAAGTGCATTAGTAACTGGGGAAACACCAATTGGGCATTACAAAAGTTAATTAAAAATGAATGATGTTGTATTGCTTTTTAGGTTTCTGCTACTGCTTTTAGTTCACTGGCTGCTCGTCGTATTTTAATGGGATGTACGTTTTTTTTAAACCGACCTCTATCCACAGATGAAGACAAATACGCCAGCTAGTGTGTGTCAAGAGGAGCTGAACAAGATGAACTTGTCATCATGTCATCATGTTACCAAAAACAAAATGCAATGGAGAGAGCTTATTGCAGCCTTATGTCCCATAGGGGATGAAGAGGAGTCAGAGTAAGCAAGTATGAGTGTGTGTCAAATGAGTGATAGGCAAGAGCAACAAAGTGTGATAATCTGCTGGTCCTAATGGACAGCCCATTCAAATCAAATAATCAAGTCTGGATAAATGTTTTTTTTTCCCCAGCCTAATATGTGCAAACATCCATCCTACATTAATACACATCTGATTTACCCTTCTGTCAGCCATGCAAGGCATTCTGTTAAAGAAACAGATATGTTGCTTTTGAATGGACAAGCAGGAGTCATATCTCCTGCAGACTTCTGGTAACAGAAATTATAAATAAATTAAACAAGACCCAGGAGGACCATTACAGAGAGTCGTAAGGTTAGTGGCAGGCCAGCTTTGTGGAATTTTAGCTTTGTCACATCATCTCTGGCTACATCCAGAAGAGCTGGTCTTGTGTATGAATTAATTTAATTTAATCTTTGCATTAAGTAGTACATTAAATCTTGTGGAATACATTCAACCCTGGGTGTGAACAGGGGTACCCCTGGGGGACCTTGAAGATACTGGCCATATTTGATATGCAATAACTATATATAGATTTGGGGAAATAGTTCAAAATATAAAAAATAAAAGTAGAATATACAAATTTTAACCTATGATGGGTTCCCCTGGCTGGATCGGGCTGGATGGGTACCTTTGAGCCTGAGTGGGGATCCCTGGATCAGAACAGGTTGAAAACCACTGCATTAAACCACTCTTCCACCCCTGATCAGTAGGTGGCGATAGTACACGTTAGCTATATTAATAATTATACACCATAGAAGAACAACGTACGTCGACGTGTTGGCCAATTTGCTTGCTAGCTAGTACGTTAGCATAGTTTAGTTAGGCAGGATAAAATTGTTTTAAGTGGTCTTAACGTTAGTAATAGCTAGTCATCCAGGTATCTTATAGTTGTTAAATTATATGTCCTAGTTATACGTTACACATGGTAGCCTACTGCATATGCGTACAGTTTGTAAGAATAAGTGAATGGTAAGTTTTTTTTTTTTTTTTTTTTTTCCCTTCCCCAAAACCAGTGATCCAGCCAGATGCTACTGTAAGGCTGGTTAGCAATCTAACGTTAGCTTGTTAGGTTTGCAATGTTGGCAAGGTAAAGTTAATGGGAACCTATGAATGCAAAGCCAGCTGACTAGCTAGATAAATAACAGTGCCCAAGCGAAGTGTTGAGCTAATAATACATGTTGCAAACTATTGCTAGTTTGGTAACATTATATTTAGTCTATTGTTATAGTTGTGTTGTGTCAGCTAGCTAACGTTAACTTCTCTAACGTTAGCACGCAAAATATTGTAACGTTAACGTTGCCTTTTTAGAATATCTAGCTTGCTGGCTACCAGCCCGGACCAAACCTTTTCGTGGATTAAGTTAACGGTAGTCTAACTCATCAAAAACCACCGCGGAAGATCTCACTGGCTAGGTACCTGTTAGCTAGAGAGGAAGCACTGAATGACTTGGGATCTAACTTCTGGGAAACAATAACTTGGCTAGCTAGCGATTGCGCTATTATTACTAGCATAGCCATTAACATTGTGAACTTAAATGTTACACGCGATCAGGATGGTGAATTTGGTTCCTGTATTTTGTCAATTTGTTTCCTAGACAATCCGTATGCCATAACCGACAGATCGGATGCTTTCATCATGCCTCAAAAGCTTCTAAAGAGTGCCCATTACATAGAGCTGGGAAGCTACCAATACTGGCCTGTCCTTGTTCCGCGGGGAATCCGTTTGTACACATACGAACAAATTCCAGTCTTCTTGAAAGAAAACCCCTACATCACAGATGGATACAGAGCTCACCTACCATCAAAGCTTTGCATTAAAAGGTGAGTTTTAAAAAAATGACTATTTGTTAATTTAAATGCTTCTGGTCCCCAATTTCTTTTGTTAACTAAAATAGGTTTTCCACAGTAAAGCACATTTTGCGTACTTAGTTGGGGCCCACTCAGGCCCATCCAGTGTTGGAACGTCAAACCTAAACCACAGGTTGCCAACTGATGGCCAAATCTAATTGTTAAGCACCTATGCCACAATTGCAGATCTGTCTGACGTTCAGCTAATATTTTGTCATGAACGTTTGCCTGCTTTTGAAACAAAGCTAAATTGTCTGCTCTCTTGCCCAAAGATGTGATCAGGTCCTCTTTGTATCCATGCTGGTTAAAATGGTGATGCTTTTAGTCAATAAGATAAAGATATTTTGTTCAGTAACTTTGGAATAAGTATGGAACAGATTTTTGGCTTTCCACTTCCAGCCTGTTCATCTTGTCCAATGAAACGGTGAACATTTGGAGTCACCTGCTGGGCTTCTTTCTGTTCTTCTCCCTGGGATTGTACGACATGATATCAGTGCTGCCTTCAGCTGGGGCATCCAGAGAAGACTATGTCATCTACTCCATAGGGCTCTTCTGCTTTCAGGTACAGCCCTGTGCTCTACATCACATTCTTTTGATGTTCCCAGAGGACAACTGATTTCATGCCATTCCAAGAGGACTCTGTGATATTAAAGATAATGTACAGTATAAGTAGTCTCGCACACTGGCATTTTATTTCTGTTCATGATGTTACTAGGGATCATATATTTGCTAGGGTTGTCTTTGGTGAGGTGGTTTGCTTGTTAGCCAAATCTAATGCTTTGGTATGTACATTACATTATATTAATAATAGCAGACGCTTTCATCCTGACGTACAATGTATGAGAAATGTATTCA
The DNA here is from genome assembly GCA_022702515.1 of Ilyophis sp. 1 JC-2022. Lineage (NCBI taxonomy): Eukaryota > Metazoa > Chordata > Actinopteri > Anguilliformes > Synaphobranchidae > Ilyophis > Ilyophis sp. 1 JC-2022. Next base: position 24,154,488 of record CM040394.1, read on the forward strand.
CCTGATTTCTGGAAAAATAAATGACTCACATTTGTTATGCAAATACATTGGAGTCAGAAGCAGCTATAGTGTGCGCTATGCCATATAGGGAAATTACGAGCTATTATCAGTATTTGCATTGGCCAGGAAAATGCTTTTTCCTGTAATCATTTGAGTGTCATTTCGTAACCTGATGTTCTTCTCGAAACGTTTGCGAAAACACTGGCTTGGATGCTGCCTCAGGATCAAACCGTGTTAACTTGATCCTAGAAACACCCGTAAAAATGCGTTTGCTCCTCAAGCGTCGATATGGCCCGCTCGACTCGTCCTTCTGAAAGTCTCTTCGTTGTGTTCAGGTGTGCATGCTGTGCTCGGTGGGCTATCACCTGTTCTGCTGCCACCGGTCGGAGAAGACCAGTCGCCGCTGGATGGCACTGGACTATGCTGGAATCTCCATCGGGATCCTCGGCTGTTACGTCCCCGGAGTCTTCTATGCCTTTTACTGCAGCGGCGTAAGTCCACCCTCTCTCCGAAAGCAACGAGAACCCTTGTAATATCCGCTGCGGTGGTACAATGGTAAGAGCGCCGACTCTCAGTCGGTGCAGTTGTACTCCACGGATCGGGGTTCGCACCCGGTTCTGCCAGATCCCTGTGGGAGCGGCAATTGGCGGCTGCTTTCGGGTGGGGGGAGGGGCTCGGAGAGAATCGCTGTGCACATAGCGGCCCTGGGCGAGTTGGAATCGTGGTCAGGAGCCTTAGGAGGAGTCGCGCCCTGAACTGAAGAGGACGTGGCGCCATTCCGTCCTACTGCCGGCTGACGGGGAATTTAATTATAGTAGGGGTTCAATTGGCTACTAAATTGGGAGAAAAATGGGGGGGGGGGAAATAATAATAAGTCTTTATTTTTTTAGATAATGGGATGTGTTTAAAAAATGTTGGGTGCATTGACTGGAACCATTTTTCTTCCTTTCCAGTACTGGAGGCAGGTGTACCTGATCACAGTGTTGGCCATGATCCTGACGGTCTTCTTTGCCCAGATCCACCCCCATTACCTCACACAGGAGTGCCATAAACTGCGCACCGTCATCTTCTGCTCTGTAGCCGGATACGGCGTCATTCCTGCCACCCACTGGGTGTGGCTCAACGGGGGCTTTGGGGCTATCATAGTCCAGGTGAGGCAGATGGACATTCACCCCCTGTTTCATCAGAATGGCCAACCATCTTTATCTAGGGAAGGTAAAAACGGTCCCAATCCTGATGTGCCAGAACTTCAGCTACCGTTCAGGTGCAGCCCAGTTTATAACAAGAACATCAGGGTTTGGTACTTTCTGTCGGAATCAGGAGCTCAATTAAATTCTTCTGAACTGTAACGGAATAAAAGCTGACAACTTAACTGGCCCTTCTCTGATTTTAAGACCATGAGTTCTCTCCCCAGTAAGGGGATGACTGGGGTCACTTTTAGACAGGGCTGATATCTGTACATACTTTTCAGTAAGCAGTTTTCTTTCACTAGGTCTATTAAAGTCAGATTTGACTTACCTGGCTGCTTACATGTTTGTTTATTTCTCTACAGGAGTTTTTACCACGCGTTGTGGTCATGTATTTGTTAGCTGCTGCAGCCTTTATTTTCTACATCACCAAAGTTCCAGAGCGCTATTTTCCAGGTATGTATGCATTGACTTTTAAAAAAAATGTATTAAATTTTTTTTTTTTTTAAAATAAATAAAAGAAGTTCCATATATGTACCACACATATACATATATTAAACTCAATTCAGAAAGTGTTCTCTATTGCTCCAGCACACATCGCGATGTCGACGCTGAAACGATATCTCGTGCAGCCCTAATCTGAATTGAATTATACTGTGTGCTAAATCCATGTTGATAGTATTTGAAATAAAAATGAATGCCTTTGGTCTTCGCAGGGCAACTGAATTACCTTGGTGCCAGTCATCAGTTGTGGCACATCCTGGTGGTCCTGATGCTTTACTGGTGGCACCAGACTGCTGTGTCCATCATGCACTACCGCCACAACCAGCCCTGCCCAGAATACTCCCAAAGCGGTTAGTACCCTATGGCATGGTTGCTAGCGTTACCCCCACTCTACACACAAGTCCCTGGGGAGGTTGGTTTGGCCCCCCACCCCCACCTCTCCATATTTTTCCAATTAGTCTGAAATAGTGGTAATTTTTTAAGATGAAGGTATAATTTGTCTTGTCCAAAGGAGCCCGGATATCTCGATGTTAATGTTAGCATTTGAGAACGGACTAGTAGTTGACAGATAGTGTTATTAACGTTTTAAGTGCCTACCTGTTCATTACTAATAGATTACATAAACCATTGGTGCGCTTTGTCATTTCTACAGGTGGACACTTTTTTTTGGACGATTTTCTCAAACCTTAGTGAAAATGTGACATCTGAAATTCTCAAAACTTTCAGACGTCATATTAGAATTTGGATGTTACAAAGTAGTTTTGACTTTCTGATGCCTATGACCAGGATTAATTGGTCAAGCAACACAGTGCTCATTATATTTCGTGAACTCCATAGTTAAGGCGGTAACGTCTCAGCTTAGAATCTGTAACGGAAAAACGGGAGTCACGCTCACTGTTACAGCAAACATTTATATGGTATAACAAGCAAGAAAGGCAGGTTTGAAATATGTACAGTATTTTATTATAATTGTAGAAAATGTATTACTTGAATTCATGCCCGTTTTCATTGGAATCATCACACGTGAAAAGTACAACTTGTATCATTGCAGTGGTGTGCATACTTTGCTATAATTCTGTAATTCAGCTTTTCCAATATCATGTGTTATGCCTTTTTTGTGTGCTCTGCACAGCCTGTATACCTGGGAACTTGTATCAGTGATTGGTTTTACTATGAAGTGCCCTTTCATAATCTGTGTTCCAGCCGCGTTGAACGGCTTAATGCAAGTGCAAGGAAGTTCACGGGTACTAGTGTACTTGGATTTTCACACCTGTAATGAGTTGTTATTTGGGACTTTGGTGTGTGGCACCGCTACTATACTTTAACAGGGTTCTCCCCGAAGAATGCAACAGAGGCGGTGCGCCACTCTGTTCTCTCACTTGTGTAATCAAAATAATAGCCTGTGTCACCGCTTATTTTGTCAAAAATTTCCTCTTCCCTTCGTACGGTAGGGCCCTCAAGCCTGTGCGCCACTCTGTGAACTTCTGGGGAGAACCCTGTTAAACATACAATTACAAAATTTGTGAAATTAAGTTGAATGTTAAATTGACTGAAGTGAAACTTGAGAAATTCATGGTATGCACAGTACTTGATGTTGACGAAGGCCCAATCAAATTTACACTTCTGCGTACTATATTTATTTAAACCTATTGTTTGTCCTGCTTTTCTTAAAAAGGTGGGTTTTTCTGGCGTGTTTTGCTACAACCCGTTTCCCTTCCTCATGTTATTCGTTCTGACGCTTAATGGAATTGTGTCGCGTAATATAGTATAATAATTGACCCTTTTTATTGTTAAATAAACTGTATTTTTCAAAATTGCATGAATCAGGAAAATCAAATCGGGAGAAAAATTTTGTTGCGGCAGTGTTCTCACCTTTAATTGCCCAGATAGCCTTGTCTGTTTGAAGTATTTTCTTCTAACTATGTAGCGATTTCTACTTATACAATGCTTGCCTTGGTCAGTATCCCTGGAAAGCCTTTGTTCTGCACTATTTAATTTATAAATGGACCATTCCATGTGTAGATACTCCATTGCTAACACATTCAGTCGCTGATAGACTGTGAGAACACACAAACACACACTGTACAGTCAACAGTCTACATTTTCCTGCTCTCTATAGGTATTGGCTATGTTCTTAGCATAGCGATGTACACTTTTTGCTATCTGCAAATTAAAATGTCATTGATTTTAAATAAAGGTATCTCGGCAAAGACGGTAGTTCTGTGAGGGTGGAATTATAACCAGTGAGTATACACTGCTTGTAATTCAGAGCCTGGGGCTCAAGATGGGATGGATGGATCTTGTGCAGATAATGGTGCCCTTTGCCTTAACCTGTAAAAACTGTACATATCCCCACACACAGTACAGTGTGTGATTTGTTTACATGTGTTGTTGTTTGTGCATGTACTGCCTGAATTCTACATGTTAAAGGATGTCTTTGCTGCCTATAATCACTTTCAACCTTTAGGGGTTATGTGCAATTCATGTATGATACCATATGATATCACTGTTCAGTATTTAAACTTAATGTGTATGAATGTAATGTTTGATTAATTTGGTTGTGTTGTAGTACTTTGTGTTCATTTTTGTTTTAGTGGTTATTTTATTTTCACAGCAGTGCTTTCTTTACATTAGTTTCTGATTTATTTGTTTTTAATATGCATTATGTTCGTAGCTGCTGTTCATTGAGACTTGCTATTCAATGGAATCTAATGGAAAAGGTTTTACAAAGATACAAAACACTGGAACATACTGTTTGTTTTTATTTATAGACCGGTTTCTCAGCAACTGCGCATCCTCATTTGTTTACAAACAAGAAATGGGTCTATTACGTGGTTAGTACTGGTCTGTTTCCAACTGTTTAATATTGGAAAATGTCGTCAAGTCAGTTGAAATAAATCTTATTGGATTTATTGTGATTGTTTTCCACATTGCTATAATAACATCTGATATTCTTATGAAAATGGCCTGATGTGTTTCAAATGGCACGGAATTGTATTGTCAGATTTATTCTAAAATTTAAGCCACTTTGAGCAATTTCACAGTTTGATGTTACCAACAAATTAATTGTGTAAAATGAATCATAACTTTACGAGTAAACTTTTTTCTTTGCTTAACTAAGGATGTAGGGTTTTTGACAGAATTTTGGGGGATAGGCATTACATCATTTATTTAACACTGGTTGACTGAAATATTGTGAAGCAACAAAAATGCATTTTATCTATGAGTTGAGCCTCTTGTATCATTTTACAGTGCTATATGTAAACAGCTGTGGTTGTGTTTGACTTTTGTAAAATGTTTTAGGACAAAAAATTGGACAAAAGTGTGTTTTGAATCTAGACACTGAATAAAAAGGGCACATTGGCTTAAAATGCAGGTTGGCAACAATTTCATAAATGTTGGTTTTGTTTTTCACTCTTGCTGTGATAGAAATACCAAACTCCTAAATGGTAAAGGAATTTTACATTTTCAAAAACTATTTTCAATGGCAGAATCTTTGACTGACCCGGAGAGAAAGACCAGAATACGTTTTCCACAGTCTTGGGTCTATCCCCACAATTGCCTACATGAGGCGTTAAATAGGTGCTATGTAGCGTGTGGCCAACAGATGGCGCTATTTTGCAGCCCCGGAGATGACTGACTTTTAAACTTTGGTATTCCCATTTCAACCCAAAAGATTTGACAAAGGGACACTCTCAAAATTATGCACAATATGATGTTGTTCCTGGCTAGTAAAATAGATGCTACATTGAACTCCTTGACACTCATTTCGGTGACCGAATTGACAGAAGACTGCCATCCAGGATTGGTGCCTAGCCAAAATATTGTGTACTACATTTCAGTAGTTTTACTTTGTGATGATCCTTTCAAACTTGACCTAAAGAGCTCTGTACATGTCCACAGTGACACCTTTTCTAGGGGAGTTGCTATGCTTAGACGAGTTACAGAAATAGAAAAAAGTGAATAGGAATATACAAATCTAATGGACCTCAGATGGTTAACTTGGCAGCAATTCTTGTTAATAGAACATACATTGATAGCCTTAAAGTATTTGTTGATCTATTGTATTCTGTTTCCCTTCAAAATGTAATTTATGTATGAACCTCCCCTTCTACTTTAGCTTTGCGATCTGTTACCGATTTGTGAAAAGCAGTAAAAGCCTAACTTCAGATTCGTTAAACATTATTACAGTTAATAACCTGCAAAATAAATATGTCGACACACATTTTCAATGTTTTTATTCACAATATTCTTCAGCCTAACAAGTAACCAGCATATGCACCTTTACAGCTTAAATGTAATCTTTAGTGTCCAGGATTAATAAATGTTCTCTCATATTCAGTTACATGTTTCTGAAGAATGTAGTGCCAGGAAGTAAATCCTGATATGAATCAGACATGGTTGGATGTTATAGTTGTGATTTAATGAAACCCGTGTCAGGGTGACGGAATTCTGAGGACATCGCAGTCTCAATTTCTTGTTATGCATTCCTGCACTTTGACTGTGTCTGAATCGGAGCCCTATCTACTGCGCCCTATCTCCTGCATACAGTGCACTGGCAGAAGTGTGCTGTGTAATGTGTGCTGTTTAGCAGTCCGCGGAAAATTATTTTTACTATTTTCCAACCGTACTGTGGAAGTGTCGTGAGGACATCATAAGATGTCCCACTAGTGTTGCCATGTGCGTGGTTTTACAGCTAAATTGGGTTACTTTCAAAATGCAGTCACGGGTAAAATGTTTGTATACTTCTTAAAGTGTGCTCCCGAATGTACTCCACGAAACCCCGGAAGTAAGTGTGTCATCCGGGTGTTTTAAGTATACTGCAATTTTAAATATTTTCACCTACTCAACGACTTTCTCGTTCTATCTACTCACCAAGGCTACTCAATAGTGGGGAAGAGTGCTGATTTGGACACAGCCTTGGTTTTTGGTCGGGGGGCAAATGCTGTTTGAGGGAAAATGCTCACTGGGCGTGCTTCTTGAAGATGGCAATGTACTCCTGCACATCATCGGGGGAGCCCAGCACCACGGGCACTCTCTGGTGGATGGAGTTGGGTTGGATGTCCAGCACGTTCATGGCCCCGGTTGTGGCCATCCCTCCAGCCTGCTCTATGATGTAGGCCATGGGGTTGCACTCGTACAGCAGCCTCAGCTGACCAGTGACATAGACAAGACTTACTTCACCCTCTGTAATGTGGAGTCTGTTTTACACTTACCAGCTTTAAAGAAAACATCTCATATACTGAGTGCCAAAACACAGGAAGGTGGGTCAGTGAATTTGCATGTTAAACTATGACACAACCTTTGAAAAGGTATTTTTTAATAGATAATTTATTGTTGCAAAAGGTGTTCTTACCTTGCCCTTAGGGCTCTTGACATTGGCGGGGTACAGAAAAATGCCTCCGTACACAAGCGTCCGATGTACATCTGCTACCATTGAGCCCACATACCTCCCACCATAGGGGGCGCTGCCATCCTAAACGTCAGGAAAAATGTTGCCACTTTCAAACACTAATTCCTGAACTCATAGCCCCAGTTGCTTGGTCAAGGTTTCAACACAAATGCAGTTTCAGACATGAATGAAGTGTTATATTTTCATGGTAATACAAAGTATGAACTTAAATATATACTGTCCATGTGAATGGGAAATACTTGACGATGACAAGAAAATCACAAAAATGCTGCACTACCTCAGGGAATTTCTTCTTTTTCAAGTACTCTGTGACAGCAGGGTCGAAGAACTGGGCGTAGCCTTCATTGAGACTGTAGATCTTGCCCTTCTTCTTTATCCTGACATCCTTGTCTACAAGAATGAACTCACCGATTGCCTAAAGAGAAAATTAAATGAACCAAGAAACATTTCTACCCTTTGTACCCAAACCAGAATCATTCAAAACCAATTTAATCCATAGGAACGACCAGCTAACTAAATGAGTGCGCTGCACAGTGCTAGAGAAGTACGACACAAAAATAATTGTCAGGATGTGTAATTGAACTCCAGCATTTATACAATCTATAAAGATGTACATATAAATGGTGTGCATTATGTAATGGAAGAATCTGAGAGGACGTACAGGGTCCAGCATGAAGCAGTTGACCCCCTGGCCGGTAGAGAGCACCATCATCGTAGCGCTGCCATACAGGGCGTAGCCAGCTGCCACAATGTTCCTACCGGACTGTAGGGCATCCTTTTCATTTGGCTCATCATCTGTTGTCTAGAACACAAATGCATCTGATTTATAAAAGCATGACGAGAGTAATTGACGAGAGTTGACACTATTAACAAATGCATAAAGTTGCAACTGAATATTTCAGTTATGCAGTACAGTATTAGACATTTTTATTTTATGTCACTCATCCGGTTAGCAATTTAATTTTCAAACTGCGAGTGCCATGGGATTTTTTCTTGTCTAGCATTAATAATTATAAAAACCTGAAATTAAGACTCAAAATGTTCCCGGTATTGCAATATTTCAGCAAACCTTTCTGTAGATTGCAAAAATGGTTCCAATTGATGCGAGACAGTCGATGTTTGAAGATCCATCCAGAGGGTCGAAACAGACCACATATTTACCCTGGACAAAACATCAAAAGACAATAGGAACAAGTATAAACGAGACTGTAAAACCCAAAGCTTTGCATTTTCCACTAATCCTTAGTCAGATGACAACACAAACCCTTCTTTCTGACTCCACAATGATGGCATTCTCATCTTCCTCGGAGACCAGCACACAGGACGTGAAGGATGACTTGATCATGTTAATGACCAGGTCGTTGGAGAGGATGTCCAGTTTCTTGACCTGGTCCCCGGTCACATTGGTGGTCCCAGCAATGCCATAGCTGCAGGTGAAGAGTAAATACGAGGGATCAGTGGATTGACAAACAGAAAACCAAATATTAACAAGCATTTTAATCATACATTTAGACTTAAGAATCTTATTTCTGTTTTTGCTAAATAAGACAGTGGGGTGAGAGTTTTCCTCATTTCAATATTTGCTAGTAGGGTAAGATAATTTCACTTGTCAAGCTAAAAGTTACTTCAAACAAGCTAATATTTTCTACTTTTGAGAAAAAATTAAGAATTTAAGTCTCATTACAAGACTGAAACACTTGTTAAGACAGACATTCTTTGCAGAGGGCTCTGAATATAGTATGAATGTTGTGAAATCTGGGTGAAGTATATGAAAAGATGGGGCTGTATTGTAAGGATCTGGCAGGAAACAGTAGGTAGTGGCCACGGTGTGAGGCTTATTTCAGGTGTCTTTCTAACCCTTTGGAATGCTGCAATGGCATCCTACATTATCACTATGCACCATCACTGCCCTGTTCCGCTTTAAATCAGAGTCTGGTTACAGGACAAAGGTGCTGAAACTTTATCCTTAAATTCTTTCCACATTATCTGTACAATCTGTCATATGCTGCATCTGATCAGATTATGATCCAAAATACAAACTCATGACTGCCCATTCATGACTGCATTTTGTGGAGCACCAAATACACCCACATGACTGAAAACTGGCCGCAATTGTCCTTGATTTAAAAATTACACCCAAGCATTACACTTTTTTGGCAAGTTATTTCTGAATTCAACAAACTTGTGCAGAAAAAAAAGACTGCTTTCAAATGTTAATCAAAGTTAAGGGGAAATGTTGATTGAACCCCAGCCTATATTATGCAATGATTGTGGAATGATCCATTGAGGAAACTCACTATCAACTTCGAGGAAATGAACGGCTTCAACAGAAATCTGAGAACTCCAGAAAAGCAGGTTATGCTACAGTTTGCAAGATTTGTGAGGTATCGAGTGCCACAAACACCAGTAAAAGAACAACTCATTGTTTAATGGGTTGCAATGAAGGCATGACATTGCAAACTTTTGGAGAAGGAAGTTAATGGGACTGTGAATCTGTGGAAAATCTGTTGAAATAAACTTCAACAATCATATCATTGATTAACCCGAGTGACGTGGGTCAGCTAAATTGTTGTTTTCTACCCTCATAGATGGAAGCAGGCCCTGTGACCGTAAAGGTTGCGCAGAAACATTTGCTGAGTGGACAGGACAGGATTATTCAGTGTTCATCTCTTGGTAAATATTTGATTTGCCACGGCAACTGACCTTCAGTAAGCACTCAACTGTTGGGCCGCAAGATATGAAACACATTTTTGAATTCTTATTAAGCGTAGCTACAATGACACACATTTTATTTTGTTTGAAATAAAAGTATGAATGTATTCTGTTTAATTGCACCAGATATTTATGTACCTGCATGCATTATGTCAAGGCAGCCTTTATGTTCATTTGATACAATGTCATGTGGCTTGGAGACAACCACCCCCCACCCCTACAAAAATAAATAAATACCTAAAATGAAATAATAATAAAATTAGAAAGGTTGATATAAATGTGTTACTGTATACAGTAGCTCCTGCATCCCTCCACCCAACGAGTCAAGCAACAGGTAAGCTCAAGACTTTACTTACAGATTAGCAATACCAGCTTTTCTGACTGCGGTTGAGATTGCTTTGACGGCTGTGCACACTGAGTTGAGAAGTGTTGTCAGTTCTCCGGTCCCCTTGGCTTTTCTCCCCTCCTCCAGCACGAATCGCGTGAGCGTAACGACATTTGTGTCGAAGGCTCCTCTGTCTGACATGATGACGGGCGAGGAGAGAGTGCGTGGTCCGTTGCCTCAGGTGGGAGACCTAATTGGTGCGGCGGAATGTTTTTAAAAGGGTTTTAAATCGGAAACCTGTGGAAAAAAAGGGGTGTGCCCCGATACAAACCAATCCGAAGTGCAGCCCCTCAGAGGGAGAGGAGTGGCTGTGTACGAGCACATCTGGCTTTGTAGAATACAAGAGGGCAAAGTTCACACAGATCAACAGATACCGCAGGCAGAGTGCAAAGAGATGGGGAAATAATAGGCTCTTTCAGGCTTGTAATTAAGTGGAAGCTGACTTGTGCGAATACGCAGCTTTGTCAGTGTGGAAGTAGGCTAACGGTGGTCGTATGTCAAGCATTTGAACATTTTTTACAGTGTCGCTAAATAGTAATTAACCACATATTAAGTTTACATTCACACTTTGCCTTTGTAATAAATCCAGTGAATGGACAGTAGTATTATTCTAAAATAAACACAATGTCAACTCAACTCTTCAAAAACAGAATATTTATGGTTTGGAGAGAAAGAACCCTATAGCTTGCAGCAGACAACTAGGGAGATGTAGATAACTAGTTGGGGAAGTATATGTGTGATTAATATGCTCCATATTTCTACTTTGGGGCTAGATCTGTGTAATTCAACTCAAGTAATTCAATTCCTATGATGATATTTTCTAAGTGGTAATAGTAAATCTATGCCTGGCTTGATATTAACCCGCATATTATGTTCTGTGTCAATTTAACCAGGTTCAATGTTTGACATCTCTTAAAGTAAAAACCCGTTAACTTTATTTTTTCATCTTGACACTATTTAACTTTTTCTAATTTGTTATGTTTAAATGGTAAATGAAAATATACAACATTTTTTAGTTTTTAACTCAGATTTTTGTAGGTAATTCTGGTGGAACTTTTCCATAGGAACTTTTGAGGATTAAAAAGAAAAAAATTGTAACCTTTGCAAGGGAATATTCTTGTTCAATGTTGAACTTTTTTGTTACTATACCTTTCTATCTGGGAAATGGCATCCCTTTGCAGGTAAAGAAAATATATATTCCACAAAGAAAAAAAAAGCTTCCTCACTGCAAAAATAATTTACTTTTAATTTACTCCAAACACCTTCAGCAAGTAATGTTTAATCCTTCTTTAAGGGAAATTTGTAATTTGCTACAAATTCATAAAATCATTAAAAAATCATTAAAATTATTTAATTGAAAAAAGTCCAATAAATATTGCACTGTATATCTTTACATGTCACTTTGGATATGACTTTGTTGTCAGATAATTTGCATCGTTACACTACTGAAACACTTTATTCTGACATATTCATTCCTGTAGTCACAATTTATCAGAAAGATAAAATGTACTGTGTTATGATTGCTCATTTACAATATGTCTATGTATGGAGCTAAAACATGATCAATTAATTTCACATTATTGTCCACCAAAATAAATAATTCATGCAACTCAGTTCAAATAGGTCTCTTGAACATTTTATCAAAATTAAGTTCCATGTATCTGAAATTAACTCAAAACTCTGACTCCGATGAGAAAGGTGTAAAATAATTCTTCATCATTTTAGTGGGGACAAATTTCATCATAAAGACTGCTAATCCCTTTGAACTTTTACTTTGCAAAAGCCCCAATAAAGATAAAGATGACACCATCTCTGTGTGAAGTATGCATAACAATGCATGTTTGCGTAGGTTTTCTCCGGCTTCTCTGGTTTCCTCCCACAGTCCAAAGACATACAGGTTAATTGGAGACTCTATATACAGTGGGGCGCAAAAATGTGGGCACCCCTGGTCAAAATGCCTTTTACAATTAATATCTAAGTGAAGAAGCTAACCTGACCTCTAAATGGTACAACGTTAAACATGACACATTTCTTCAAATTTTAAAGCAAGATTACGTTTTATTAAAATTTTTTACATTTTCAAAATAATAAAAAAGGAAAACAGGCCTGTGCAAAAGTTTGGGAACCCTGTAATTTAGTAGCCTATTTTGTAACTCTTTCTCGGCCAACTATAACAGCTTGCAAACGCCCCCTGTAGCAAGCAAAGAATTTTTCAATGCACTTCTTGCATGCACGGCATGTTTGAGATCTCCACATATTTTCAATAATATTCATAAGTCTGGGGACTGTGGTGGCCATTCCAAAACCTTCATCCGTCTTTCCTGGTGGTACTTCATGGTTGATTTTGAGGTATGCTTTGGATCATTGTCTTGCTGGAATACCCAACCTCTCTTCAACTTCAATCTCTGGACTGACCTTTGTACATTACCCTCTAGATTAGAATTTTTTGATATTTGGTGGAATCCATTCTTTCTTCCAGTCGCACAATATTTCCTGTGCCCCCTGCTGCCACACAATGCCAAAGCATATTGGATCCACCTCCATGCTTAACAGTTGGCAAGGTGTTCTTCTCTGGAAATGCTTCACCCTTTTTTCTCCAAACATACTGTACCGTTGTGGCCAAAAAGTTCAATTTTGGCTTCGTCAGTCGAAAGCACATTGTTTGAAAATGTTTCAGACTTCTCAAGGTTTTTTTTACTTCAGATGCTTTAAGGCTTCTTTCTGGCAACTCTGCCATGTAGTTTTTTGTTGTTTAAAGTACATTGTATTGTTGTCCTGTGAACAACTAGACCTGTGTCTGCTAGTCTTTTTTGCAGCTCTTTTACGGCCATTCTATCTGAAATTGTTCTTAATCTTCCAGATCTTGCCTTGACTTCAACTATTCCATTTATCTTCCATTTTCTGACAATGTTTCTGACAGTGGAAATAGGTAGATTGAAATGTTGAGAGTTTTTTTAGCCTTCTCTGTGGAAGTGAACTATCTTGATTCTGACAAGACATCCTTGGATGTTTAGAGGAACCCATGGTTGTTAACACCAGACAGAACAGCCACCGCAGCTTTAGAAGTCATGGAGTTAGTTCAGAATAAATAGTTCAGCCCTGGAATTATATTCACCTAACCCATTGAAGCCCTAACAAGTAAATCACCTAGATCTGGGCCTTAGTCATAATCTTTTTAAAAAGTAACAAAGAATAATCCAAAAGGGTCACAAACTTTTGCACAGGGTCTTTTTCCTTTTTTTATTATCTTGAAACTAAAAAATTTTAATAAAAAGTAATCTCGCTTTAAAATTTGAAGAAATGTGTCTTTGTACCATTTAGAGGTCATGTTAGCTTCTGTTCACTTAGATATTCATTGTAAAAGGCGTGTTGACCAGGTATGAGTGTGTGAATGGTGTGTGTGCCCTGCGATGAACTGGCGACCTGTCCAGGGTGTATTCCTGCCTCTCGCCCAAAGTATGCTGGGATAGGCTCAAGCAACCCTGACCAAGAATAAACGGGTTAGATAATGGGTGGATAGATGGACACCGTATCATTGTGTAAAATGGTTTCTGCCTCATTTTAACACTAGCCTGTGTGTGACTCTGTGTCTGCTTGACAGAATACATCCCAGTCTCTCAGAATGCCTGAGGCGCATGGAGCATGGCACGATGGTGTAGTGGTTTGCAATTCTTTTAAAAATTTTACTACCCCAAAACTGCAACTCTTGATTACTAGATTGTAAATAATTTAAGGTTACACTTATACTTTTTTTGTGTGCGAATCATAATAAGGATGTGTTTGCAACATGTTAAAATCAGAAGAACACAAAGTTTCTATAATGTTGTAAATAAAATAAAAAGTCACATGGATGTTTAAAATGTTGCCACAACATTGAAATTCTGCACAACTGTACTGCAATGGTGTAAGAAGTTGCAATAACGTTTTATACCAGCTGGGTATTAATGAAAAAACATACAGGCAGGCCATGGCTTTCTCAGAGCATCAATGCCACTACTCCATAAATGCTTAGAGAGTAATGCAATGGAGCAGGTTCTGAGGGGTGAGCAGAGCAGAACAACTTCCCTTTTCTCCACGTCTCTCTGAAATCGCTTACAGGTTTTATATCTAGAGAAGAAGATTTACTGTTTTTGCATCCTGACTGAAAATTGTGGTTTCTTTACTAAACATTTCAAATTAACGCTAAACTTGACTTAAACTAATTCTAAATTAGTTTGTAAACAAATTAAATTTTTAGGCTTCTCTAAGTTAACCTCCTTAGAAATACACTATCTTTGCAAATATACTTGACCAAATTTTAGTTGAAAGGTCAAATACTATACAAATGCATCTCAAATGCTGAATGTCCTTAGGGAGAACAACAGCTACTGACAAACAACTGAGGGGAGATGAGTTCATTAGACCTGAACCTGCTTTCACAATGGAATTTTCTGAAATGTTTGACAAAATGTCTGAAGTGGATTGCACAAGCAGAGGCCCTTTGAACTTTGTCAGGGATCAACATGTTATCCTTGTCAGTTAATTGCGAGCAAGGGACAAAGAGAGCCCTTTGAGGTCTTTTTGAAATTGCATCATGACTGCAAAGTAAGACATTGTAATGTTTATGCATTTATTAATGATGATGATGATTATTTTGTCACCAAAATAATGAGCATAGTTAAAATTAATAATATGTTTTAAAATGACAGTTAAAGTTAGTTTTATAATAGTTGCAAGATAATCCAGTTAATGTTAATGTTAATATATGTAAATTTGGCATGTGGTTCAAATATTAACCTAACCTTTTCCATACATGCACATTTACGATGATTTTAAGCATTGTATGACAGTTATTTTAGGTCCCAGTAGAACATACTACATAAACATACCTTCAGAAGAATGCACATTATGTGTTGTATGTTCTTTGCTGAAGTCCAATAGACCTCATGCCAAACAATGGCTCATGGGAGTTGTCAATCAAATCTGCATTTATGTCTCCAAAATGGACGTCATAATGTAAACACAACACTATGACAACAGTAGTGTTCTTATGGGGGTCAATAATTGACCATCATGGTTGAATATCAGTTCAGTTACCAAGAGTGTTGGGGAGTAGTGAACTACATGTAATTAAACTAGTAGTTTAATTACGTTTTGCAGTAGCTTGCTGGTAGTTCAACTACATTCATATTTGAATAGTGATTCAAGTAGTTAAATTACTTTTTTGGCATTTTTTGTGTAGTTAACTACTGAAACTACAACTTGCCATTTTGTCCCTGTGAAAAGCCCAGATGGGATTGTTTTGTTTAGGACAGGTTTAGGTCTCAGGGGTATTCCAGGAAGCTGGATTGTCAGCTCACCTGTGAAAAATATTTGGCTATAGTTTTTAATGTTTTGAATCTGAATTTGTAAGACTAAACTTGAATATATTAGGTGTCAATTAGTCATAAGTATTGATTATTGCTATTTATTAACAAATGTTCAGAGAAGTTGTTGCATGCTATTTTATAAGTGCAATACCCCAAGCCCCAAGGACTCTAGTTTCTGGAAGGCAGGTATCTGACTGATGGACATTGTATACAAAACCAATGCTGACATTCCTTACACTTTCCCATGAATAGTGGGGTATTTTATTGTCTTGGTTTATGTATGGCCTGTGAACAAGTGGGCACTTTTTGCAATAAACTCAATTGAGTGGAACTTTTTGCTGGCATGTGACTTTTTTGTATTATATTTTGGTATAATTTTGTATCACATGTACATTGTCAATTTGATCAGTAGTTTGAACTACTTTTTCTAAGTAGCTTTAGTTAACCAAACTAGATTTCTCCCTAGGGTAGCTTTGCTGTAGTTCAACTTCTTCCAGTGTGAAGTAATTGGTAGCTTGCAAAGCTATGCTTTCTAAGTAGCTTCCCCAACACTGGTTACCAATATATAATCTGATGTCTAGTAATAGTGCAACCAACATTTTTTTTGGAGCTATTGTACTATTCCTCTCATGTCTCAGAAATAAGACAAGGGATTTAAGAAAAGCATTGTACATGGCCGAATATTGCCATCTGCTGGCTAGTAGTGGTGATGCAATGTATTTCTTGAACCAGGGTGTGACTTGCATACATGGAGGAGCTTTGTCGATTAAAGAGAGAACCACACTGGTCTATATGTTTCAAAGAAATTAAAAACTGTTAAAGTTCTGGGTTTCTGACAAACTGTGGCTTTACAGTGACTCGTATTGGGGCATTTTCAGTTCAGGGTTTAAAGCAAGAGAATACATTCCAAGTGACTCCAAGGCAGCCTGGACAGTGATGTTCTGCCCGTGTTTTACACATGTACAGTAGCTATCCAATTACCCTTCAAAAATAAGCTTTATTCTTGTTTTTGGTTGGATGTGTGCCACTATGTATGCCACCATAAAAACTAATTTATGTTTATAATTCTAAATAAACAGTATGAAAGTAATATGTTCATATGTACAACCTTTGAAAAACTAGCATTGCTATACAAACTGATTACTTGAAACATATTTTCTTGCTTTAGACCACAAACCTTGAATGCTCCGATGTCAGCCATTGTAAGGCATGCAGTCCGTCATTTTCTACCTTGCTTCCAACTGGCAACAGTCCCTTTCCTGTTTCAGCATGGCAATGCCCCCGCACACAAAGCAAGATCCATACAGAAATGGTTTGTCGAGATTGGTATGGATGAACTCGACAGGCCTACATAGAGCCCTGACCTCCACCTCATCGAACACTTTTTGGATGAATTGGTACGCTGACTACGAGCAAAAACTCATCACCTAAAATCAGTGCCCGACCTCACTAATGCTCTTGTGGCTCAATGCATGCAAATCCACACAGCAATGCTCCAACATCTAGTGGAAAGCCTTCTCAGGAGACTGGAGGCTGTTATAGCAGCAAAGGGGAAACCAACTCCATATTAATGCCCATGATTTTGGAATGAGATGTTGGACAAGCATGTGTCGAGAGACTTTTGGCTAATGCAGTACACTCTGTCAGAAATATAGGCCTAAGTGAAGTGTTGCTTTCCCAAAACATGAGCAAAGTTCCTCCAGGCCATGTTGATGTTGATGTGCCTTGAGGTTACTGGCTTGGCCTTATACCATACAATGCAATCTTTCATTGGTTAAAAAAAATATTGGCACCCACCCTGCTTATTGTATTTTCAGTTGGTGATACCCGGGTATGGGTCATTGTCATAAAGAACAACACACCATTTACCAATCAGTTCAATTTGGAACCAAATTGAATAATGTTGATGTTATATCACTAAAGGTTACAAATGGAACAAAAATGTCTATAAAGGAAAGTTGATCTTTTTAAATCCTGTTTGATTCCACATTGACTGTGAATTATTTCAGACATGCTATCAGGCCCCATTCACTTCCATTAGCATAGTTAACAAGTACTAACAATGACTAATTCCTATATCTTCCTAATTTTCTAAGCTAAAAGACATTTGTAAGGACATTTTGGGTTGTTTTTTTTCAAATAAATGATCTATTAAATGTGTTAACCTACTGCACAATTATTATTTTAAACTTTTATTATCACAATTCAAAATCTGCATACTGTATTTCTCTAAAACTTTGGTGACTGAAGAAGGTGAGTGCTCAATGTTAGTGATTTCAGAGTGCCTCCTTGGTACAAAATATAGAAGGAAATATGATACTGAACCTCCTGTTAAAGCCACTCTTTTTCAAAACCTGAGACCATGCATTGAATTTAGTGTAAATTGAATTGATTAATATCACACTATTACTACTGAACTGACAGGTTTGCATGTGTCTTGAGTGATTGCCTAAAGATTAACAGAAGAGGAGCAAAGCTAAGTTTGATGGACACTCAGTACAAAAAAATAAATAAAAAATACACACACACACACACACACACACACACATATATATATATACAGTCAAGCCGGAAAGACTGCACACCTCTTTCACCTTCTTCACATTTTATTACGTTACAGACATATTGTACAATAGATTGAGTTCAAAATATCACTTGTTTTTCTTCCTTTCGTGGGAAATGATAATAGACGTGCAAAGATATCACAAACCAGAACAGCACGTCCTTGCTTTGTCCAGTCAGTACAACCCAGCGTGAGAATGTTGCGTCATTCATAAATATTTGACACCAGATGGCTCCGGATACCTGCCACGGAACTGGCGGTGAACGTCACGCTCTGACACACCCTTTTGAGTTAATCGTTAAGGTGTACGCTTGTCTTGTACGGCCAACTTTGTGCGCATGAGCACAAAGTGAACTGCTAGTGGAGGGCATTGAAAACTAATAAGAAAAAAGAAACATAGTTTGGGTCGTTTGAAAGGTTTTTTTTTTTAAAAGAAGTTTTATTGTACTTTGAGTTATGCAATCGTTAATCCAAACAAATTACTGTAAATGCATGTGAAGCGCTTCGTTGCGCTTAGGTCAAATAAAACAACGTGGAAGAAGACACAAACAAGTAATTTGGTTCTACGTGCATCTATCGGGGTGAGTAGGCTATCAATGCAGTAGCATATGCATTTAAACTAGACTTTATCGTAATTTTATTTAGCCCACAGTCTATACGACGCAGTTAGTAGGCTATAGCCTACGCATTTTTAAAGTTGAAATTTACACGTTTACGGGAGACCGTTCAGGCTACGTTTTGTCATTTGTAAGCTACCGAAGTAAACGCAAGACAAGTGAAAATACGAGCCAGTGTGATACAGACGTGGGTAACGTTAGGCTAATGGTGGATTCGTTATCAGAATAAAACCATAACGTTTAAACACCATGTTTCACGTGTAATAATGTATGTAAGTCCATGAGAGTTACTGGTTATTTGGATAGTAGGCTACGCTGATTTTTCTTAGCAGACAAACTTAAAGATGGGTCTTTCCATCATTAATAACGTTCCAATTTTATTTTGAGGGTAGCCTATTCCTAATGCAGCGGTCCCCAACCACCAGTCAGCGGACCGGTATCATTTGGTACCGGGCCGCACAGAAAGACTGATAATACATAAAATATTTTAGTTACGCTAATGAGGAGCAAGGTGACTGGATGGACACAGACTTGGCAGACTTAAGCGTCATCTGCAATGGGTGATTCTCCTGTCAGTAAGAACAATTACAAACCTGAAATTATGGTGAAAAGAAGTTGAAAGAAATACAGATTCAGACACTTTCAATTTTTAGGGTGAACTGTTCTTTTAACCAGTCAATAACTCATTGTAATAGTACTGTAAAATTATTCATTTACATTTTTCATGAAATTAATGCAAACTCTTTGTGATTGCAATGAAACCAAGATATTGTTATTCACCATTTATGGTTGTCAAACTGTAGGTCTCGAAGGTCGAGTTGGGTAGGCCAAAAGTTGAGTGAAAATGGACACTTTGTCCCTAATTTTCTTAAGGTATTGTTTTTTTCCCTTCAAAGGTACACCAATGGGAATGTCTACAAGTTTACATTATGGGTGTAAAACATCAAAGGTCTGAGAGGTCAAGATTGAAAAGGCCATTTTCCCATTTTCCCCTGGAATTACCCTAATTTTTCCACATGTTAATGAAAATGCCTTGTTTAGTGGCAGCTTATTTCAAAGTTGTAATATCTTATCACACACACACACACACACACACACACACACACACACACACACACACACACACACGCATCTATTTTACCTTGAAAGTAGGCTATGCAATGAAAAACTTTACACTACAAAGATCATGCAAATCTGACCTAGTGAAAATTTAGTGGGCTTTTACATTTGCCTGTCTGCAGTACTGCATAACTTCCTTCTGTTTGTTTTTTAGTAAAATAATCGTGCCTGAACATGGCCTCTACTTTCATTCACATTTTGGTATGGTTCCAAAGGTAGGCAACTGGAGACCTCTGGAATGCTGCTGAATTGGCTCACATTTTGACAGGAAGTACGTCCCACGAAGTTGAGACATTATTAACTGTCTCAGACATTATTAACACAATGAGAACAGGAAGTAAATCATATATAATTATTTTTATTTTTATTTAAGGGAGGGGGGGGATTCTGTATTAATGAGCAAAATCATCTAATTTCAAGAGCAACATGGGGAGATAAATGAATGCAACTGCTCACAGGTTAAATGTAAGGTTGACTTCTAGGTTGTATTACAGGAAGCACTACAGTATGTATGAAAGCACCAATTGGCAGATTTCAGTAATGGGATTGAGTCTGTTTCTGGTTGGGATTTATGCATTGTTTATTAATTGTTGCCGTCTATCAGGGACAAGGTTTTTATCCACGTACTCCTGTAGCTTTGGCTGTTCAGTGCGCCATCAGATCTCATTATTACCTATAAGATAATATATAATAATAATAAGATAATTAAAAACATTTTCAGCAGTTTACCACATAGAGGCTGATGGGAGTCAATTCTGTTAAGGTTGTACTGCCTATTGTAAACAAAGGAATAACATTTTATTAAAAGGACACATGGATGTTTTCTTTCAGTTCAAAGCATGCAATGGGAATCAAATCTAAACTAGTCACCGCTGGATCTTTCTCTATTGGAGGACTTCTGAGACTCAAGATTAGCAAGACGTTTATGGAATGTTTATAGGGTATCAATGATGCTAATCTTATATCAGAGTAGTAGTTATTTATGAACAGCAGAGCGTATACTAAATTTTGTCCATTTATTCCGCAGTAAGAACTTTGTTTCAGTGCGTAGTCTAGTTCAGTTTCATTGCTTGGTTCTTTGGCAAGCCTTTGATAATTTGAGGGGTGATATTAGAGAATATGAGGCTCTGCCCAAAATTCCTCATTTCATAAGTTTGGCCTAATTAGACCTGGTTTTTTGATTCTCAAATGTCTACAGTTTCTAAATCTACTGTTTCCATCAGCCACTCTCATAATGGTAGGGGGAGATAAAATATACGGTTTTCAGAGTGTTTTTAGAATCCGAGTCAGCCAAACTAGGCGGTATAGTCCAGAAAGCCCAACTGTCCATCTGGTTAAAGTTTTTTGCTCTGACCTCGTTTTTATTAATAAAGCATTTCATATCGTGTTTCTAGTGCCATAGCCTTTGAGGTAAATTTTAAATAGGAATTCATATAACTTGCACAGCGGTGGTAAAATTATTGGCACCCAATCATTTTTCGCTTTTTTTACCTGAAATAAGTTACACTTGAAAAATGTTTTGGTCTTCAAACCTTTTTTGGCTTGATTGAAAACTGTAAAGAAAGGGGTAAAAACATTTGACTAAAGTATTGCCACCCAAGAGCTAATTCTTGCACAGCCTTTGGCCAGGATAACTGTCCTAATTCTTCAACGTTTTAAGGGTGCCTTCAACCAACTGCTGTTTTCGGGTCTCGCCATAGGTTTTTCTATGGGATTTATATCTGGTGTCTTTAGACCTGAGTTGCCAAAGAGCTGCAATTTTGTTTCATCAGTCCACAAAACATTTTCTCAGAAGGATTTAGGTTTGTGCTGGTAGGTTACGCAAAGTTAAATTGGGCTTCCTTATGTCTCTCCTTTAGGAATAGTCTTCCTGGGCTTTTGACCATATAAGCCTTCATGATTCAGTGCGCGGTAGGCGTTGCGAGGTGAAACCGCTGTTCCAGGTCAACCATAAGCTCTTTGGTAGTTGTTCTTGGAGCTTGGACCATTCAAACCAACCGTTGGCAGGATCTTGGTAAATTTTTCTCTTTAGACCACGTCTTGGCAGGGTGCTCACAGTCCCATGGCCTCCATACTTTAACATTACGGACTGTTGGAATGCTACGGTCTCATGAAATGGTATAGCCTTATAGCCTTGCTAATTTGTTTATTGATTATCTTATTTCTGATGTCCTATGACAGCCATTTTGTTTTTGGCATCTTCAAAGAGTGGTCCATTTTCTCACTTTTAATTTTATTGAATGGTGAATTGGTAATTGTCACCTGGAACTTAACACAGTTGAGTTGAGGTACACAGGAAATGACAACTTCCTCCAGATTTATTTGTATTTCTTTGAGGGGTGCCAATATTTTCTTATTTTAAGAAGAAATGCTAAATTTACATTTGTTTTCTTTATTTTTGTACAGTTTGAAATCAAGGAAATAAAGTTTTGAATTTCAAAACTTTTCTCAGGTGTAACTTATTTTAGGTAAAATAGTGGAAAATCCTATTGTCACCTGAGGGCCTTAGTCTCCTCAGCCAAAGGAAACTTGGTATTTGTGGTGTGAGGGAAACAAGCAGGAATTCTCTGTCGGGGCTTGTTGCAGTGGGATTTCACAAAATATTATATCATTGATGTCATGCATAAACCTTGTATTGCCAAAAAAAATTATTTTCATGAATATAAAAAAATACTTACATTTTCCATTTACCAATGAACATTACAGTTTAATCTTTTGGTGTTTTAAATCATGTAGGCTATTAGTTACTGAGTTATGAAACTTTCACAGTACGTAGAGTTTGATGGGAACTTTCTTTAAACAAATATGACAAAAATTGCGATACAATGTTTCTGCACAACACTGATGGTATTATATTTGTAATTAATATCAGTAAAAATAGAAAAATATACTGTAACTGGGATTAAGATGAATAAAATTAAAATTGAACACACAAAGAATACCTGAAATGTTCTTATACTGTCAATGGCCATATGCAAATGTAGCTGTCCCTGTATTTCACCCCATACCTGGGCCTAGCCCATTCAGAATGGTTGCTGAACTTTCCTTGAACTTGTCTCAATGAATCTGATCCCTTCTAATAGGTTAACTGTCCCTTTCACCATTTTTTTTTTCTTCAGAAATGGATGCAACGGTATCCCCTATCACATAATTATATTGAATGATGTATTGAAAGATGAACAATAATATACTTCAGTATACTTGATTGTCACTCGGGTATCCCTCGGTGTGGAGTAACGTGTGGCAGTAAATCATGAGATAAGCAAAGGATAAGTCCGTGTTTTAACATTTTAGTTATGCCTGAGGCAAAACATAGGGCTGTGGTATCACTGATAGGGCTTTGCTTTTGTAGTTTTTCCAAACAGAGTTTGAAAGGTCTATTGTGTTGTTTGTGATGTACAGGTTAGGATAATTCTATTTAAATTTAGAGGAGATGACAAAATGGACAGTGCAACGCTATCTTAGTCTGGGTCACCCTTTCATTGACAATAATAAAGTCTGGGGGTGCCTACTGGACATCCGGAAGTTTCTAAGGTTACCAGGTTTAGAAAAACTATTTTGGAGACAAAAAAATAACTTTGTAATGTTTGTATGTTTGCTGCAGGTTTGTCCTTGAAATCTTTCTTATCGTAAAACTGAATATTTCCTGATCATTTACAGCTTCTACATATTTCGGTATAAGTGTTACCGTTATATTTGCTGACCTAGTTGTGTAGAACAGTAGACAAAAAAGCTGTTTCTGCATGTCTTAACATGGATAGAGCTCTTGTTGAGTTTGCGGGATGTTGATGGAGGGTTAAAATGTTCCTTTATTCTTTGCTTGGGTTTTTTCAGAGGAAGCTGCTTCCACCACGGGTGTCACGGAATTTTCTATGTCATGGTAAGCCTATTTTTGCAGCAACCATAGTTTTGAAAGTAAGTTGCTAGCCAACCACTTTTTAAAATAAGGTAAGAAATAATATTGAAAGTGTTTATATGAAGAACCAAATATTAAAAGTAATACTTTAAGGGTTGTTTTTTTCTTATTTATTTTCCTATTGAACTCTATGGAAAAATAAGACCGGAGAAGAAACCATTCAAGTTATCCATCCATGGTTTTTTGGCTTGTTTGATATGTCAGACCCTTGATAACTTGGAGCCATATAGCCAACCATGTGTTCCATACTGTTCGTGTAATTTACAGATAAATCTAGTCCCAGCCCCCAATTCCCATAGAGATCCATTCAAATGCCGAGACATTTAGTATCGCTTGTAAGAGTACCAGAAAATAAGATATCAAGAGTTTTTTGATGTTGTTGGGTCACAGACATCAGGAAGTCATGGCATGCAAAGGGTATGTGACCAAATATAAAAAAATAATACTTTATTCTTTATATAAATGCAGGGGTGCCAATAATTGTGGTCAATGTGGTTTTGTTAAAAATGTTTTCAGTGTGAGATTAAGCCAATTCACCAACTTCATCAACCCTTTTTACTCATCTTTACCAGGGGTACCAACTAATTTGAGCACGTCTGTATGAGGGAGATTGCAAGTAATTTCATGGTTGACACTAAATAGAAAGTGAAGTGCCAACCATATTATTGCATAGTGATGACAAGCTGTTGAACGGGATCCTTCTTTAGTTTGCTGTTTACTGCAGTGGAAATTTCAGCTCCAGCTACCTCCAGAAAAAATTACATTGGCCACCATTTCAAGATGTCCAAAACATCTATAACTTTTGTGATAACTAATGACAGACATTCTGAACTTTTAAGTGAGCTCAACTTTCAGATTCTAACCAATACGTCAGTTTATTTTTTTGTTTTTTTCCTTTTTGTTATTTTATTTTGGAAGGGGGAACAATTCATTGTTCTTGCATTAATATATACAATTTTGGGTCATTTTGTAGTTTGGTGGTACTGGTATTTCAGTCAAAAGACTATTTAGTAAAGCTATGATAAACTAAAATGAATAGGCTTAAATAAGTAATAGTAAAAGGTAGCTCATGACTTTGCATTATGTTCTTTGGGGTGCTCATCCATAGGAAGAACGCCCTATCGGAGAGATGTAGGCCTGCTAACGGAGCTCCTGCGTAGGCATTGTTGGTGTTTGCCCAAGCCAGGCAGAAGCCAGGGCAAAGCCTTTGAAAATAAACAGCCTTGTCATTGTGCCATCAAAAGATGTTCGCTGGGAAAGTTTTTAATTGCACTGCTTGACTTGGCTTGCTATAATTGAGAATTTTGACAATGCTTATTGATGTCAAAGAATCTTGTCTTAGCAAGGAACCTAATTAGTCCAAGCTACTGTACTTGTGCTTTTAATTAATTAATTAATTCAAGATCTATAATGGACTGTTTTACAAATGGCTGTAGGAAATAATTAGCTTTCAATAACCCTGTCTCACTTGGCATTTCAAATACTTTAGTTGATTTATTTTCAATTACTGAAGGGCATCACTGCTTAAAATGCTCGTATTATATGCCTCAATGAAATGAGCTTTTCTTTCACAAGAACATGTGAGTGGAACAGTTTGTCTTTGAAACAAGGAATTATATCACTGATATTATCAGTGAAATTTATGACCATGATGTTTATAATAGGTACATATGATACCAGATTAAGTATACAGGATGTTCCATGCTCTTGGATTTCAGTTCTGTGTGAGATGTAGGTGAACAGTACACCCAGTGTTAAGGAGCTACTTTCTGGTCAGTTAACTCAGTCCTGTATTTCAGGTTGTCGTTAAAGATGATAACCGCTCTAATGGGTCATACATTTATATTTGGTACTATTATTCAGCAATACTTTGACTAATTCTCGCTGAAATTCAGTCGTAACGATAATTTCTTATGATAATCAACACACTATATTAAATTATCTAGAAATGTTAGTACTAACTTAGGGTAGTCTGCTTACAAAGCTTGATGCACTGCATCGCGTATATAATCTTTTTTGGTCATGTTGCTTCATTGATAACCTTGGTATCATTTAACTTGAACGGGCTATGCCAAAATACAGAGATTCCACACTCCGAAGCTGTAACATGATGGGCTGTGCTGAATGTGTATGTCACCATATTGCTCTCACGAAAATGCGTATTTTGGTCTTCATTTGTTGTCCTTCTTTGCCGAGATTTTTAAGGATAAATATAAAATTTCCTATTGGACAGCATTGTGCAAGATTTTCATATTGTTTCTTTGGCCAGCTAAAATCAATTTTCTGAAGTAGCACTTTCACAGATGTTCTTGTTTCTAAGGCCATAGTTTTTTATAAAGGATTTATGTTGTCCTCCACCATCTTATGCCCCAACTAAAGAGAGAGGTGTGTGTGTGTGTGTGTGTGTGTGTGTGTGTGTGTGTGTGTGTGTGTGTGTGTGTGTGTGTGTGTGTGTGTGTGTGTCGCAATGTAGAGCATTCAATATGGTGTGTGAATGAAGAACACCCAGCCCACTGGCCAATCAACTCCTCATAGTTCCTGCCCCCTTCCCAGCCAGGTCAGGTTACTGCTGTGGGTTGCTGCAGTCTGACGACCCTTTCAGTGCTGTTCTGGTGCCTGGCACACAATTGAGTCTCAGATGCACCTAACAGTTGGATGAAGCACTGTGTCTTTTAAGGCTGTGTGGTAAGTTGCTTCTTGTGCTTTCCCTGTTCTTTATGTTGTCACTTCGCCTGTGTTGGGGGGGGTTTAAAATGAGGAAAAACTCTTGGAATTAGTTTACACTGCAGATTTCATGCACGAACATACTAAAGTGTGTTGTTTTATATGATGTCTGTGTGTCATGTTGTATACCCTTGTAGTGAAATTTGCATAGATAATATTAGTATATTGCCACTTTCATTGGTTCACGGCACCACCGTAAAATATGTGAAAGTTGATTGGTTTTGTTAATATTTTCTATGGACACCCATTGTCTGTCTATATGAAGGCTGCTTTTACACAGCATGCATGGGAGGAATGGATGGCTCTTACTCTTGACATTCTTCAAAAAGGACTGTAACCGCGTCTTGGTTGTCAGATGAAGGGGGGCTCAGTTTTGCCTGACAGAGCTCCTCTAACTCCACAGCCATTGTCCACAGCTGTTGGCAGATGCGTCTGTTTTTCCTATCGAAAAATAGGCTAATGCACCCTGACCACAGTGTGGATCAGGATGGGGTGGGAAAATGCTCTGGAGTTTGAAGTGTGAAATTATGGCTCATAATATGGCTCAGTATGAATAAAGTTCCTCATCCAACAGCAGCATCTAAAAGCAGCCTGACAATTCAGAAATCAGACTGAGACATGGAATTAAATGACAACATTGTAGTGAAACTAGAGAATTATTGGAACTGTGCAAAATGAACATCTCGGAGCCAGTGGTTAGTTTACCCAGCCAGAGTTGGGAAATCTTGTTAGATTCTATGTCTATGAGCCAGTAAATTTCAGTTGTTTTTCCATTTCGCTGTAAGTTAAGGGTTTTTCATTCTTTCATCACTGCAGGCAGGCATTGCCGAATTAGAATTTAATTAAGGGGGTGGCTTTGGTAAAGTGTATTGGTGTGGAAAGTTTTTTTGAAGGCTTTATAAATGCTGTTTCCCCCACCCAAGAAAATGCAGTAATAATGTCAGTGTATATTCTGGATGCCTTTGTTTGTTCTCTCTTTTTTGTTTGTGCATGGTCCCTCTGAAAACGGTCAAGAGAGCTTGTTATTTTGCACTTTACTGTTGAACAGGGACACTTAATGACTTCCTCTTGTGGTGAGTTTTCTTTGTTTACGTTTGGAATTGGCTTCCCAGTTAGATGATTGATCTCCTTGTTCCCAGTGAAGTGCTTGTGTGTGACTTGCAGGATGGCTCTGATTTTGAAGTATGTTTTCATCTACATGGACAGCTTCTGCTAGACTAAATTTGATGATATAGGTTCACAGCCTGAGGAAATGTGGTGATGGGCAAAGGAAACCTAGTCAGTGGGGCAGCTTTTATCGTTTTTTACTTTGTTGAAATGTTTAGTTTGTTCTGGAAGGCTTGTCTTGGAAAGTTATGATTAAATTTATTATTTTCATTGATTTAGAAGATTGTTTAGAGTGTATGTTTAGTGCATTTGAATGTTACTGTCAGATACTCATCGATTTGCTTTTGGTTCACGATATGGTAAAGCTAATATGGAATTTAGAGTTCTTCCCCTATGCCGTGGAACATTATTTTCCATGCCAGGTTTGTTGATTTTGTATTGTGTGTTTTACATTGAAGACAGTGTGGTGGCACCTGAGGTACTGCTATTGTGTGTGTGCATGCGTGCGTGCGTGCGTGCATGTGTGTGTGGCTGCGTGCGACTGCGAGCGTGTGCCAGTGCCTTGTTATTTAGCTATGATTAAGCTATGCTGATAATGGTCCTCTCAGGTTTCTGTTTTCACAAAGGAGGGACTGAGAGAGCTCACCTTGGTAACGGGGTTTCCATGTCGGTTTGTTTCCTGACATGCTCCTTTCATCTCAGGCAGAAGGTGGCATGTATTTAGTGAAGAATTTACAGCCTCATTGCAAACTACTCCTGAAAAATATGTGGGAAACCAAGACAGTGGCTGGCTGTGGCCCATGAGAAGGTTGTGATGTCCAGTGTGTTTGCCATGTTCTGTTTACTAAAAAGAAAAAAAAAATGAAAATGCTATTGAAAGATTATTAAGACTTTTTATAGATATATTTACACATGTAATATATGCCTATTTTCACATGGGTTTGGTGATCACTAGGTCCAGCAATGAGCCTCAATTTGCTTTCCCAAACATTTAAACATCACTATACGGTGATCTAATGCTTGATTTATAAATATGGTGCTTTAGCACAATACACCATGCACAAAGCCTGCTTAGTCTGATGGAAGTCTTGCCGTCGAGAACATCTATACTATTATGGTGTAAGGTCGTGGGAAATATGTGTTGTAAAAAATATTGACCTGAGAATAGGAGATGTGTGTCAGAGACACTGTATAACACCCATGAATTCAGTGTGTCTACTTTTTATCAAAGGTCACCATTGGGCCACAAAAGTTGGCCTTGGAAGGGATCGTCTAAATTGTGTATATTGGCACATTTTCTAGTCTTACTCTCAGCTTGTTTTAAAGCCTGAACAAGACATGCTACAAAATCGTGATGCTTTTTTTGGTTGTAGGTCTAGTGCACAGAATAACACCGAAAACATAGACCAAGAATCTGTTTACGTAGCAGGTCATTTTTATTTATTTTTTTACCCTGCCCTATTTGCCTCTGTTGCTGCTGTAGTGCTGTTAATTTGCATGCTGCTCCAAAGTGCTGCCAAATGCTTTGGGCTGCAGGGCTCTGAGGGTTTAGGTCACAATAAACAGCACTTCACAAAAACAGCTGTGTGCCAGAAGAGACCCTCAGTGTGGTGTCTTAATTAAAAATTCCTTGGCCCTGGATGTGGTGCGACTGAGGAACATGGTGAAACGGTAGTAACTGTGTTAGACATTATTGCACGTTGAACATTTGCGACACCCACGTTGTTTACAGAGTTCCGCCCCCAGTGTTTTTGGATCATTTTTTTAAGGCTCTGAATTTTAATTTGTTTCTCCTTTATATTTAGTTTCAAAGCCTTTAGTTGACAGAGAAAACCAATGTGATGATCAGACTGTTCATTTTCATCTTAAATGTGTTACTTATTTTCTGTACCTATATTCTAACTTGTGTGTGGACCTTGAAATGACTAATTGTTTGGTTTTAAGGGCCATAATTTGGACATAGAATGCCAATGGCTTAAAAAAGTCCATTAACTCCATATAGTGCAGTATGTGTTTATACTTTGAACAACACCTGAATTTTTAAGATAGATTGAACATCAGAATTCTCAGGCAAGATGGATTGAACATTACATTAATTTGGCAGACACTTTTATCCAAAGCAATGTACAATAGGTGCATACCGAAGGTCATTGGAATAACTACAAACGGGTCAGATAAACTACAGTTCTATCATAAAGTAGCAGCTATCCATTGAACATTGAGTCTAGTTCACTTCACACAGTAAGCTATGGCTAAGTCAGTACGACATGATAAACTACAATATCACAATCAAGACTAGTGTTACATGCGTGTTAAAGAATCAATGTACAGGATACAATAACAAAATTTTCTGGAAAGAAGGTAAATGTGGCCACATGTCAAACCGTTCCTAATATTATCATGAGAATTTAATTGAGTAAAAGTAATTAATCATTCCGCTGATTATTTTCCCATTGATGGCATGCACCTAATGATTGGTATCATCTCCCTTAAAGATTTTTCTTTAGCTGATCTAAAGTAGTTTCCATTAGGGTCACATGTTGATCTGATCCCTGGGGTCATTTCTGTGCGGTTTTTTCTTTCCAGCTCATTATACAAGGGCTCAAGTCTCCAAATCCCTGTGGATTGTGGAGGGGTTTAACTGGGAGTGACTGTTTCGCACAATGTGGTGCTTCATTTGATCAGTACACATTGATTGTCTGAGCCATTCACAGCTATAGCCTTCTCCCCATGCACCCCTACTTCATTAAGACGCATTTCATAGAGAAAATTCACGAGAGAAAAATATAGTGTGCGTCTTGTTTTTACTCATTTTTTACGGTACAGTTTTAAGTAAAGGAACAGTGAAATTGGAGCAAAAAAAACTTCCATAATGTAATGCGGTTTCAGCATGTCACAATAATTATTTTCATTTCATGCTGTGCACAGGAATTTTCATTATACACTATGTCAGGAAAAGAAAATAAATCTACAGAATACATACATAGTTTCTGAACAAGTTATTTTCATTTATACTGTCATTTGCATTAGAGTGAAATAACTAAGGTTTTGAGATTCCAGTTTATTCCTTTTTTTCCATTTATGCTGTTTAACACAATATGTCTCAAGGCTATCGTCAGCAGTGTTTAACTATATTAACAGCTCAAACATGCTTTTCCCATGTTTAATTTTCCCATGGTGAGAAGAGTGGGGCTGATTTAGCATTCAGAGTTTGACCCCATAGAGACCCCATAGATCATGGGTCACAGTACTATTATTTATTCCCAGGAATGCTTGTATATCTATTCCCAGGAGAGCAGTCTTTCTGCATAGGGGAGATCCTCTGTTCAATACATTACAATACAGTACATGCATCAAGCTAATATTATTATAGCCATAAAACCTGTTCACCCTAATAAAGCTGCGGTACCAAGGTCTTTTCACATGCTGACCTGTTGGGTGCTTTGAAAATCCTCCTACCTCTTCCCACAATGCACCATATTGTTGGAGGGCCAAGGCACAGAATGTCCAGCACAAAGGTGATAATGCCTTCTGTCTCTTCTTGGTTAGGCTGGTGACCATGTTCTTTATATGGTAAGGAGGCACCGTTAAATTCACAGAAAGAAGGTCCCGAGTTTGAAACTCAGCAGTGGCCTTTTCTGTGTGGAGTTTGCATGTTCTCCCCGTGTCCGTGTGGGTTTCCTCCGGGTACTCCGGTTCCCTCCCACAATCCAAAGACATGCAGGTTAGGCTACTTAGGCATTGCTGTAAAAGAGCATGTGTGCTCAGTCAACCTACCCGGTGCAAATAAAGGTTATTAAACTGTTCTGGGGACAGAGCCTTTCCTGAAAATTGGTATAATGAAGCAGTATACTAGTGGAAAGAGAGGCTGCCATGTTATTGTCTTGGATTAAGCTCTACTGGACTGCGTTGTATGCTTACACAAAGTGAGGTATTGTCATTCCCAGACCTGCACCAAATTGGGAAATTGCCACTTAATGTGTCCAACATTTAATCAGTCTGACATTACCCTTTATATGTCATTTGAATTAAAGATGGATGTGGACTCAGTTCTGGTTTTCATCTGGTTTACAACGGTGTAATAGTCGTTAGTTACAATTGGTATAATGGACTATACAATTAGGATTTGTTATGCATGTACAATTCTTTCTGGATGTTTATATTAAAGCAGCAAGTAAGCCTCATGGTTCATTGTTTTTAAGATTAATATGTAATCCTTCCTGGCTTGTGTGTAGTGGACCTTTTTGATGTGGAAACGATGATGTTGGGTCATCTCGTTTCCGTCCTCGAGTACCCGAGAAGAAAAGACACAGTCAGTGCTTATTACGGCTTGGGTGCTCTGATCTCTCTCATGTTTCGACATGAATTACAGTGCCTAGGGGTTTAACACAAGTTTAACAGAGGCAAGGGAATTCTACACTGTGGGCGGCAGTGCATTCAGTGTGTAGCGATCTTATTCAAACTAGCTTCCGAGTGGCTAAAATGAACTTACTAAATCGAAACACGACAGGTTTTCATTCTCACCGACTGGAGCTCAAAGTTGAGTGTGTGCATTACCTCAGACTATGACCATTCTTAAATGCACTCGTATTGTTGGGTTCACAACCCAAGTTGCACTTGTGGCATTTATTTAGCGTTTCAAATGGATTTTGGTCCTGTGTATTCATATGAGTGTTTACATGATTGGTGTGTATGGTGAATTTGTGTGTAATGAACGCTTGTTTTGTGTTTCCAGGACAGGTCTGGACCTCAAAGAGCAAATCCAGGCAAGACTGGACTCCTGCTTTTCACCAGGTAGGCTGGTAGATTTCAACCAGTTCTTCACGTCTCACTCGATGGCAGCCCTGTTTCTTTTTGCCGTGTATGAAAGTTAATTATTCACACCTTCTAAAAGCAACTACCTTTTCAGTGTGTAGATGGATGACATTCAGGGTGTAGATGGATTAAATTCCATTGAGGTCAAGGAGATCCCCTTGGTGCAGAAACCGCAGGATTTGAGCGGAGAGAAATAAGCCAGATTTGCTCTTCTGGTCATCTGTCTTGCGTGTCACTCTCACATCATCTCTCTAAACAAACCCGATTCTCCTGGTTTTAATGTGCAGGTTATTCAGTGCCGGCTGTCCTATACGCGATCGCAATGATCTGCCGACAACAGGCAGCGAATTATGGCAACAGGCAGACCAGCAATTTTGTTTTGATAGCAACATCATCAAGAAAGACAATTCATTGTCAAAAAATGCTTAGAGACAAACTTTATGCTTTTGTTAGATATGATTATATGGGCATTTATGTTCATTTTAGGTTCAGGCAAGAGCAAATATTAATTAATTATTTGATTCAAACAGCACCGGTAATTGAAGCAAATGACGTTAACAATTAGACGTCTTAGATTTTGGGGGAGGATTTTTCTATTTTTTTTGGGCAAATGAGTTTATAATTGTGATTAGCCACCAGTCCCCACCCCGTTTGAAAGAAAAGGGTCCCCAAAGAGTCCCCAAATAAATGTCTGCTTAGGGCACCCAAAATGTCAGGTACTGGACAGAGCATGATACAATTGCAGCCCATATGGGATGTGAAACTCATATTAGATGACTGCAAGGACCAATCATAAACCCCATGGATTAGGCTTGGTGTGGAGATAACAGTATTCTCTCCATAAGAAACTTTTCTTGATGAAATTAAGTATTTAAAAAAAATAATAAAAAATCATTGGAGCAGAGGCTTATGTCACTCATTACAATCATATTCCTGGGGCTGTTATATTAAATGAATTGCATTTTATATTGAACAAAGCAAACAAAACGACTGGTTTAATTTGATCAGGTGAGTTCACCGCACTTGTGAAACCCTTGGATGGCCACCTTGTGCACAATCCCTTTATCGGCTAGTAGGTCGCAATTTTGGCTCAGTTGTCGCTTTTAAACGGCTCATTACTGGAATGAATTTCCCGCTAATAAATAGCCGTTTATGCGCCGCACGTTTCACCCGTGTACATTACGCTGCAAATTCAGACCGGCTCTCCTTTTATTTAGCTTCCGCAGGGTATTGCACTTCCGTGTGTGCTTTACGTGCTGTTGAGTGGCTCCTGCTGTGCAGTGACGCGAGTAAAGATCAGACGCTGTTCACACACATGACTGAGTCACTCTGGCCAAAGGGAAAGCGCACGCCCATAAAAAGGTGATTGGTGCGCTCTTGCACATGGACTCCTGTATGGGCCCCTGCTCCTATACTGCAGTTTCTTCCTTCTCATACGTGCTGGAATCAATCATTTCTCTCTAAGACCCAAATGGGATTAACATTCTCTTGCACAGCAGAGGTAATCTGGTTTTGAGGATGGGTCTGTAACGTTAGTTTTGCACTGGAATTAGTGACCTGGAGAAGAATTTTTGAAATGTGAATTTTCATGAATTAATTTATTTCTTAAAATTCTGCTTAAATTAACAGAACACACTTTTAGACGGGGTGCTTGTTGTGTGCAACATAAGGTGCGGCATCACGTGTGACTGCAGCCGTTAAATGGTCATGAGAGCATGTTTAGTCTTTCTTCCACCTGGAGGAGGTCACAGCACAATCTATTCCTCGCTGTCGTGAGAAGTGATGCTTGCTTCAGTCTATTTTTATTTTTATTTTTTTATTTTTTTCCATCATGAGCACTGAATTTGTATGAGATACAGGTGAGAAAATATAATTTAATCTAGAACATGGTGGCTAAAGAATGCAGGAATTAAATATCTAAGTAGATATTTCATATTTCATATATACCCTGATATTTTTATTACAATTACTGTCATTGATGGCCCTTACTACTGTCTATTCATGTTTATCTATACTATTGAGATTATTTATATATCCACATTTATACTCCTGTACATAATGTTTATAGTGTACCATATTATATATATACACAATGCACTTTACTGCCTCTGCACTCTGGTTAGATGCTAAACTGCATTTTGTTGTTCTTGTACCTGTACATGGATAATGACAATAAAGTTGAATCTAATCTAAATAATCATATTTCATTATGTTTTCCAGTCATTAAACCTAAAGTACTCTTCATCCTTTTGAAGCTAACACCTAAAGTTGAATATGTGATTTAAGAAAAGCAACACAGGTGCTTGTATGTGGTAGGTCATATTTTCTGAAGGTTCAACAGGTAGAGGTGAATAAACAGTGGTTTTGAGCAGGAATACTGTATGTAGCCTAGGAAGGAATCTAGATTGTAGGATACAGAGTAGTTTTTTAAAATTATATTAATAATAATTTGTAGTGAACAAGGAGATGTATCTTTATCTGAAGTGTACATAGTCTACAGACAATATAAGTTTTTTTAAACATTTACAGAATCTATTGTCTAAGGTGAGGTTTTTCTTGAGTTGGTGAGCGTGAGTGTTGTTGATACGCATGCCAGCGAGCTTCCTGCGGTGCTTCAGCATGCATTGACCTTCAGAGCTTCATTAGCGGTGCGGCTCTGCAGATCCCATTCGCTGCGTCTGGATTGATCCCGTTTTGTCATTCAGGATTTAGCAGATATTTGACGGGTCTAAATGCGATGGCTCATGAACGTTACCCTCCGTCGTCTTGCATTCCTGTGTTTGCACAGAAGCGCCAGCGCGACGGTTTCAGCGGAATATAAACCAATGGCAGGACGCACGGGGAGAGGGGGCTACGGCCTTCATTATGTCGATTGAGGCAGGCGCGTAGAATACGGGGGGGACGGTGGGTACACGTACCCACCAGTTTTCGTCATGAGTCATTTTGTACCCACCACTTTTTTTAAAAAAAACTCGAGCTCAATTTAGTAAAAAAAAAAAAAAAGTTCATAACACATATAATTCTTGAGCGACAGATTAATTAATCGAGAAATAAAGTATAAAAATAAGAAGACGATCAACCCCCCCCCCGGCCAACAAATTAATGATAGCACCCCCCCCGTCAACACTTATATTCGAGGTCCGCGAAAATTATTGATAGCACCCCCCCCCCCCCGTCAACAATTATATGAATGCGCGTCATTGTACCCAGCACTTCTGAAAATGCACTTCCGAATGCGTCTTTGTCCCCA
Organism: Ilyophis sp. 1 JC-2022; assembly: GCA_022702515.1. Taxonomy (NCBI): domain Eukaryota; kingdom Metazoa; phylum Chordata; class Actinopteri; order Anguilliformes; family Synaphobranchidae; genus Ilyophis; species Ilyophis sp. 1 JC-2022. Next base: position 24,190,148 of record CM040394.1, read on the forward strand.
GCACATTTCAAACCAAACCTACGCCCATGGATTGAGGGACAGCTGCAGGTGTGCCTTGGAGAACGTGAAATTGGGGTGAAGAATGATTTGAAATGCCTTCCTGAGCATAACAAGGACAATATAAGGCATGTAGAAACTGCCCAGAATGCATTCCTTCAGCTGCCACAGTCGTCATCTCGGCTCCGAAAGGAAGCGTCTCGGATTTATAACGGGTGTGCGAGTTCTCGCATTGCTTGTTGACCATGCTTAAACTTTACTCCTAAGTGCAGTCTGTCCACTACTCAGGGAACGGTTCCCTGTTACAGCCTGGAGAATTTGCGAGTTCCTTCAATTTCTCCAGTTTAATTAAAAATATGTAAACAACTAATTAAATAAAAACAGACCTGACTCATTAACAGCAGTGCAGGTTCAAAAGCTGAGGTGATTTGGCAAACAAAACTCATTGGAGGCAGGCTTTAATTAAGTTTGACAACTTAAAGGTGTCTGCATTTATGCAAATTACTCTTAGTCTGATATGTTACCTGATTAAAACAGTTTATTTCAAATGAGAGGATCAGTTTTTTTTCTTTCAAGTTGCCCATTTAGAAAATGCATTTCAGTGTTACTGATCAGAGCACTGAAGCCACAAGTGTTCTCACCAAGAGCATGCTGCTGTATTCTACATACCCTCATCAAATTATACAGTTCCAACTGAATAATTCTTGCCTTTCTCCAACATCTCATGGAAATTTAATTATTAAATTTTTCTCTCACTACCCCCCCCCCCCCCTCCCACTTCGCTCTCTCTCGCTGTAAGTGTAATTCTTTGGTCACTGTGCAAGGTCTCAGAGGAGAAAGGCCCTCATTGTAGAGACTTTAAAGGTCAGCAATGCTGTTTAACAGCGATGTGGTTGCTCGGGATTTTGTGTAAACACTAAACACTAACGGAAAAGCAAATACTTTCCAGAAATAAAGCGGTCTTCACCAGCATCATTGGGTCAGTGTAAGCTATGGATAGCATGTAGGCTTTTACATGGGCATTTACTTAGCTGTATGTAAAACTAGTTTTGCTCTTGGTTTTCTTATGTTCTAGCGTTCAGAGGTTTTGTTTGTCTTTCACACCATAAAGAGAGTACCGGTGCAAACATTTGCTGTTTCTTTCCCTAGAAGACCACATACAGTAAATTAACAGTGCTGTACCCATCAAGCCCCTCTGCTGACCAAACTCCCTGTAGGAAACCTGAAACCCAGCAGAGTGAACACACTAGCATTTAAAGTTCATTATCTGAGAGCATGCTGTCAGGCTCCCAGATGTCCACTCTGACTAATGGAGGTCCCCCATGTGTCTGCTGTACTCAGTTCAAGTGCAGAGCAAACATCAGGGCCCAGTTTGCCCTCCGTGAAGTACAGCTGAACTGAAGCTTAGCATAGTGGTGCTGACCCAGGACCCCCTTCCCTTGTTATCCTCTCGCATTTACACACCTTTTGTAGGACATAGATGGCCAGATTCATACAAACCAGTTTATCTTCAAATGAGCTTCACAAAGCTTTTCGTTTTGGGCAGTCTGTACGTGCCCCAGCTGTTTATGTCGTGATTTGGGATATCACAGAGCAGATCGCATTTGAGTTTTAGCTGTTGTGTAAGTCGTCTTCAAGGCATGCACATCACCAGGTTTTCCAAGCGAAAAAATGGCCATGTTATTTTTCCCCTGTAGATGGCAGCATTGTCAGACAGAACCGTATACAACAGTAGTTCTAAAAGTTCTTAAGTACTTGCTAAAAAAGTATGTAGAAAACAGTAGGTAGTGCATGTGGATTCTGCTTTTTGGTTTAGTGTAAAGCTGCAACTGTATTAAATGAAGCTTGTTGTTTAGAGCGATCTGGCACAGGTTTCTGGCACTGCCACACCATTCCATAGAGGCCATAACTGACATTGTCTTGCATGTATTAGATGGATGTATTGGAGTCGTGAAGTGAATGAGAGGAGAGGGGACAGTACCTACTTGTGAGGGAGGATGGTTGAATAGCTCTCTTTGGCAGCAGATTCAGTCCATGGTTGAAAGGTCTGCTTCTTTCAGCAAGCAGAGACCACAAGCTCAGATCTCCCCGGCACACTGTAATCAGATACGAGTGTGTGATCCAAATCCAGAAAAAGATATTGATGTTGGACAACTCCGGTTTAAAAAAAAACAAAAAACGTTTAAATGACATTAAATTCACATGTACTATGTGCGTCTTGCGTGAACCAGACATCTACAAAGCTGGACTGAAACAAAGGATGTCTGATTATTATTATTTTTTTGTTGCTTTTTTGTTTGTTTTAAGTGTCTGTTTTTTTGTTTTTTTCCCCCCATCTCACAACTACTCAAACCCAACGTTTTGAAAATAACCCGTCACTGCACACTTCCTGAGAGTAATTGAAGGTTTGCATTCTTGCAGTTCAGCCTGTTCTTTCGTGTGGAAGCTGTTCCGAAAGCTGGATTTCAGTGGCTTGCGACGCAGCCAGACGTAGTTTCAGAATTTGCACAGATAAAACACATTCCTGAAATAGAGGGGCACTGGAGCCAGAGGAGCATTCCAAAAGCAGCACTGTGCGCTGCCTGCCCGCGGCTGAGGCAAGGAGAGGACACGCATTAAACCGGATCATTTCGTTTTATGTGTCCAGAAAGAGACACGTTTAGGTCTTGTATTACGAGGGAATGTCATTATGCTGAACTTTACTAGCATCGGTTTGAAGTCATATGAGTCTAGATCTCAACGGAAATATTGATATATGTTGACCGCGAAACATTTCTTTCCTTTTGCTTTAAGCCATTACCAGCGTGTCGATTAACAAGTCCTCCACCACACCTCATCTGAGGTGCATTATTCCATGTCATTAACTTTGCTCATTTAGAGGAAGACTACACAGCGCATAATGAGGTCACATTCTTTACCATACTGTGCAAGGCAGAATGGCTCCTAAAGTTTTAGAATATGAATTATAATGCGAGGACATGTGCACTTGACTTTTGTCACCATTGACTAGATATCTATATACAAAGTAGACATGTCTTCAGGTTTTTCTATTTAGATGTAGTCTCTTTATGCACCGGGATTTCAAACTATGTCTTGGATATATTTTACTACGTATAAGCACAAATGGAAAATAACAGGTTTTTAAAACTGAATTGGCAGATACTAGATACCTGCTGTTACTCTCTGGGGGTCTGTGCCGTTTCACAGCCATGTTCTTTATATTCATTTCGATGTATTTAGCACTTTGACATGAATTACAGATGGTAGAATTCACTTAGAGTGGTCTTAAATATCATACTGTATCTTTGCCTTGGTGGAAAGAATTCAAATTTTGTCATGCAGTAAGAGTAGGAATCTTTTATATCTTCCATCTTTTGAGCTTTTGAGAATTCTGTGGTTGTTGAACGCACACCTGATTTACACCAACCTGGCCTCTACACCAGTATTGCCATTGCTAGAAAATATGTATGGAGTGCATCTTTCTTTAATTAAATCTTATTAGAGAACGTGTAATTGTCATTACAATTTCAGAAAAAAGTGATGCAGCCCATTTCGGAAAAGAGCATAATTTAACAATCGTAATTGGAATCATCAATTGTCCGTCTCGGGTCATGACTTTACCATCTGGACCATGCTCGAATCGCTGCAACTGGTCTACATTGCCTGCCCACAAGCCAGCGTCAAATCAGTCATCATTAAATTGAACAAGAGTTGCAATTGTAGGCTTTGGGTGGGTTTTCAAGGCAGGTTTTCAATGACTCCCATGCAATGTTAATCCATTCAGGTAGTAATTATTTACCCACTGAACATATGGGTAAATAATGGCACATATGTTCATATTCATGGTAGTATTCTGCTACAAAGATATAGGCTATAGGGAAACTGGCATAGCACTACATTGCAGGTGATTTCTGCTTGGTAGGAATGTTTAACTTGGATTGCATGTTGTGAAATAAATAAGCACACAAGTAAAGATGGTAATAATTAAATCAGCCAGTCTTTAAAACACCCTTCTATTGAGATTAGGATGAGTTTCACCTGAAAATGTCAGTCCTGACATTCTTGTCTGTAAGATGAGCACTGTGGGCGTTTAGTGTGGGCTTGACTGAACGGGCCCAGAAGACTCCGCACGCTTGTCCTTGTGAGCCTCTTTTAACGTTAAGATGAACCCAGGTGGCCTTTTAAAAGCATAGCACATCTGAGGGGGGAAAGTTATGATGATACAAAAATACTTTCGCTCACATGAGTACACAGAGAGGTCACTTTATTGTAGGGTGCAAATAGGTTCTTATATCTCATGTTTGGCTGCCTACATTTGTGTGAACCACAGTAAGGTCAATATAATGGGACATAAATATAGCGTTACTGCTTCAAGAATTCTTACCCCTCTATCAATGTGGAACCTCTTAACTCTGAGGTTTTCTCTGAGGTCTTTTTTTTAGGATGACTTGATTAGTGAACATGGTAGTTTGGTCCCAATGGCTTTCCTTCCTTTCTGCTCCTCCCATTTACGGAATTACAATTACAAGGTATGCTGTGAGAGGTATCTGAAAAATTCCCGTTGAAAAGTCCTGAATAGACTCACTCAAATGCCTTTTCACTGCAAAAAGATGCAACAAACTAAGAGGTATCATTCACATTTATTATTTCCATTTGCAGTTTCTGTGCATCGTCTGCTTGGGCTTTAGAGCTAGTATATGAATATATTTATTTATCGCACGTTTGAGGCATTGTTGTTACAAAGGTCCCAACGGATGTTTCTCCCATTTATTTGAATTGGATGTGTGCCTGAAACAGCAGCATGGTAAACAGTGGATTTCCCCTCCCTCCAACCTATGCCTTTATTGTAAGAATAATTAGAAGTCTTTGATGTTGGATATGAAGGCCGCTCTCTGCGGGACTACCGTGAGAGAGAATGGGGAAAGTGGTGGCGCCGGGGAGCGCTCCCACAGAATCCTGGGTCAGGCCACTGCCAGGTCCTCAGACAGAGGAGATGTTAATGCAAAGCTACAGGTGTTTTCTGGGGAGAGCCACCCCCTTTTCTCACGCTGTGCCCCTTAATGAACCCCGGCAACGTGGCATCGCTGCCCTGCCTCCCCCTCTTCCACCGGCAGCAGGGGACCCCGCACGCCCCGCCCTCCTTCCCCGATCAAATCACCCCTGCTTACATTTTCACTCGGAGTGGCTTCTCTCCGACGCTTCTGTTTTTATATTCCTGGGCCTTTGTCATAAAACTGCTATAAAACATAAAACATAAAAGAAGGGTTAGACGGCAACAGGCCCTTCAGCCCAACTTGACCGTCTTCATTTTATTTTTATTTATTTATTTATTTATTTTTTATTTTTTAAATGACTGAATGAATACATTAATAAACTTTATAAAACCATCACCAAACAGTAAAATAAATAAATAATAAATCAATAAAATAGTACTAGTAATAATAAATCAATAAAAAAATACGGTCAATCAATAAACACAATAAACCCCATAAAAGACAATAAAAATTCATAACAATAAGATCATTAAAATCATTTAGAGCAATAAAACAAACAAAATACTCTTGAAATCTAATAATTTACTTCAAACAAAATAAAATCCAGTACCATGTCCAGCCTGGATTTAAAAACTTCCAGTGTTTCTGCCTCTACAACATGCCCTGGTAATTTATTCCACACAGTGACCACTCTCTGTGTGAAAAAATATTTCCTTGTGTCTGTGTGGAATTTATCCTTTGCCAATTTCCATTTGTGTCCTCTTGTTCTGCTAACTGAATTCACCCTGAAGAAACGCCTATAGTTCACTTTTTTGATCCCCTTATTGAATTTAAAAGCCTCCCCCTAAGTCTCCTTTTACTAAGCTTGAAGAGGTTAAGCATCTTGAGTCTTTCCTCATAACTTTTATCTTTTATACCTGGGATCAATCTGGTTGCCCTTCTTTGAACATTTTCCATTGCCTCTATGTCTTTCTTGTAGTGCGGTCCCCAGAACTGCACACAATACTCTAAGTGTGGTCTGACAAGGGTATTGTATAGGGTGAGTATTACTTCCTTAGATGTATACTCAATACTTTTTGCTGTGTATCCCAGCATCCTGTTGGCCTTTTTTACTGATACAGCACATTGACTAGAACTTGAAAGGTTTTGGCCAATTATTACTCCCAAGACTTTTTCCACTGCAGCACATTCCAATCTTGTGTTTTCTGGCCACTTCTGGATTCTATTGAAATCTTCCTGGATTACTTTTGTGGATTCCAAACTGTTAGCTAATCCTCCCAGTTTAGTATCATTTGCAAATTTGACCAATGAACTTTCAATGTCACTGTCAAGATCATTTATGTAAATGAGGAAGAGCAGTGGTCCCAGCACCGATCCTTGTGGGACTCCACTTATACCCTGCTCAGATAAGCTCCCTCCAACTACTACTCTTTGTGTTCTATGCTGTAACCAGTTTCGAACCCACTCTGAAATGCCTCCTGTAATTCCTACCATCTTCATTTTGCTAATGAGTCTTTCATGTGGTACCTTATCAAATGCTTTTTGAAAATCTAGGTATATAATATCATAAACCCTACTACAATCAAATCACTTGGTAGCTTCCTCAAAGAATGCCAGAAGGTTTGTCAGGCGTGACCTTCCCTTGCGAAAACCATCCCATATAATGTTATGATTTTCAATAAATACTTCCAATTTGTGTTTAATTATAGATTCCAATATTTTACAGCATATGCAGGTTAAACTGACCGGCCTATAGTTACCTAAATCAGTGCGGTCCCCTTTCTTATAAATTGGTATTATATGACCTTGCTTCTGGTATTTCTCCAGTTTTCAAAGACTGTCTAAAAATATCAGCCAGTGGTCTAAAGATGATTGCTCCTAGTTCTTTGAGTACCCTTGGGTATATACCATCGGAGCCAGCTGCCTTATTTGTCTTTATTTTATTTTATTTATCTAGTACAACATTGTCCTCCAACTCAATGTCTGCCAAGATTCTTAATTCTTTTTTAACCTTCGCTCGCATATTACAATATGCTACTTTGTTACTTTCTGAACTATCATTTTTATATATCTTATAAAGTTTGTTCTTTTTCCTCAAACTCTTGCATATTACATTATAGACATTTAGCAGACGCTCTTATCCAGAGCGACGTACATAGTGCATTTTCAAACTAGGAACAAGAACGTTTAAAAACAACCCTAAAAAGGCAAATATGAATCTAAGTACTAGGCGCAGTCAGTATGATTGGGGTTTTTTTTTTTTTTTTTTTTTTTGGGGGGGGAATTACACAACATTAATAACAATAGTCACAGGGAGGTAGGGAGGGGTGGAGAGAGGTGCAGCTTGAAGAGGTGAGTCTTCAATCTGCGCTTGAAGGCAGTCAGACTTTCTGCTGTTCTGACCTCCACGGGCGCAGGGATCTGGCAGGTGTGTAGGGTCTGATTAGCTTTTGGAGGTATGGGGGGGCAGAACCTCGGACTGCCTGGAAGGCGAGCACCAATGTTTTGAATTTGATGCGGGCCATCACCGGTAGCCAGTGGAGGTCAATGAGCAGGGGGGTGACATGGGAGTGTCGGGGGAGGTTAAAGACCAGGCGCGCTGCTGCGTTCTGGATAAGCTGAAGGGGTCTAATGGCCGATGCTGGCAGGCCAGCCAGGAGAGAGTTGCAATAGTCCAGGCGAGACAGCACCATTGCTTGGACCAGGAGCTGGGTTGAGTGGGTGGTGAGGAAGGGGCGGATTCTCCTGATGTTGTACAGGAAGAACCTGCATGCCCGGGTTACCGCTGCGATGTTCTCGGAGAGGGACAGCCTGTTGTCCATCACAACTCCGAGGTTCCTGGCACAGGGCGTTGGGGTCAGTGGAGTGTCCCCTAGGGAAATAGAGAGATTGAGAGGAGGAGAGGTTAAAGCAGGAATGTAGATGAGCTCAGTCTTGCCAGGATTGAGCTTGAGATGGCGGTTGTCCATCAAGCTCTGGATGTCGCTCAGGCAAGCGGAGACGCGGGCTGATACCTGAGTGTCAGAGGGTGAGAAGGAGAGAAAGAGTTGAGTATCGTCAGCATAGCAGTGGTAAGAAAGACCATGAGCAGTGATAACAGGGCCAAGGGATTTGGTGTAGATGGAGAAAAGGAGGGGACCAAGGACTGAGCCCTGAGCCCATATAACTTTGGTCATCCACTGTGGAGACTGCTTTTTCAACTTACTCTTCTTCACCTTTGGAATGAATTTATACTGCACCTAGTATAATCCTTTTGAATCTGTCCCACTTTTTGTTCACTGTCTTGCAGTCGAGGAGTTGCACCCAGTCTATATCACTCAAATTTGTCCCGGTATGGAGTACGTTTTAGCCGACCTGGCTTTCACATTTCTAATTATAGAGTCACCCATTATCACGGTTGAAAATGACAGATGGGGGAGGGCAATGGCCTACTATCTTGTCTGTCTAGAGGTTCTACAGTACCGGAGTGTTTCCGCTGGGGACGCGATGGAAGTTCAGCCGGGCCAGCTGCACCACCCAGAGGCAGCGGAGGCGAAGGAGAGACCGGGGTGGGCCCAGTTGGAGACGGAGAGGAGCAATCATCCAACAATGAATAGTCATACTCATCCAGGATTTGAAATTTGTTTGTCAGCTGGATATCTCACGGAGAAGGGGGGCGGGTGGTACGCCTGCCTCGCTGTGCACCACGGGCTACACACCATGGCTCCAGGCACTGCGGGGTGGGGCGCGCCAGCGATTTCGGTCTAGCCCCCATCTCAAGCCAGGGGTCGTCCGATTGAGACGCGGTCGTCTCCGGGACTGGCAGCGTAGCAATCAGCTCACCGATGGTGTCGGGAGCGGCGACTGTCAGGGAAGCCAAGAGTTTTTCGTCCTGCCTTATCTGGTGCAGCACGGATATTCGGCCTTTCAGCTCTGCGATTCTCTGGCTCAATTTGAGGCAGCTCCTGCAGTCCGGATGGGAGGTAAGTGGAAGCATAGCCCCGCGGCCTTGTCCGTGGCTCCGGTAGGCCGGTTAGTAAGGCCCCTCAGATGGGGAGTGATTCAAATGTCAAGTCTGGGGCTTGTATGTGCGGTATACAGCCAGCAAGGGCTAACCATGCCCGGGAGTAGCTGGCAGACGTATGCCGGTGCTAAGTGGGGAAAAAAAAAAAAAACATATGTCCAGGCTAAAAAAAATAATTTTATAATATAAAACAATACATATAAGACAATAAAGGCTAGAATAAAATACAATTAGATAAAACTCGATTAGATAAAAACCAAAGCAGGCCTAAAGTCTTTTGCGTCCGAAAGACTGTGAAATGCAGTCAAACTCAAACTCAAATTATGCCGGGAGGGTGTGCTGAAGGTGAAGGCCTAACTGGTTTAATAATCCACTCTCTCTGAGGGCACACAATGCTCTTGGGTTATTGGACGCTTCAGGGGAAACTCCTTTGCCTGGTCTGGGCCGCATCACTCGAGAACAGCACTGGTAACCCTGTGTTTTATATACGATTGCATCTCAGTCACAGACCGCTGGCAGCAGGTGTTGTATTGTTGTATTTCAAGAGCACTATCAGTCTTTATTTTTTTTAAAAGACCCCCTTCATTTATTTATTTATTTATTTTTACATGCAGGACATTAAAAAAAAATCCCAGCGCACCAATTTGTCTGCACCTGCATTTGGCATTTTGTGTTTTAATTGATTTTGTTTGGAATTATCCTCAGCCTCTTGAATTATTCTCAGCCTTTAAGCTAAGGGCACTTGAGTGGGTCGTGCGGTGCCCTCAGGTGACCTATGAGCCGAGACTACAGGACTTCCCGCTAACTTGTCAACAGGTTGCTGGAATGTCCGCAATCTCTGCTCTTGAGACAGAGATCAGTCTGTACCACAGGGGCTCTGTGATTAGTCGAGGAATTCCATTTGAAGTGTGTAAACGAGCATGGCAGACTCTGCACTTGGCCTCAGAAAAGCACCAGTGAGTGATCCGGGGTTTGTTTTTGAGTTAACTCGCCCCACCCCTCCCCCAGTGACTGTGCGTTCTACAGCATTGCGCTCTGTGTCGATGAGTCCCCTCCAGAGCCCCGTGTATTGCTATTGCGATTTGCTGCGGGTGCAGTCAGGTGACACCTCTTCAGACCACCTTCGTCTCTCTGCAGTTACGGATGTCCAGTGTTTCGTGCAGTGCGTATTGTCGCTTGTCAGACATGTTTATTGCACAGATGGACCTTTTCATCAGTCTTTGATCGGTTACTAGTAGACTTGACCTCCTGCGCCAGGACAAACAGCCGAAGACGGAGGTTGTTCAGTGGTACGCTGTCTTTTGCGTGCAAGATTTTCCACGTAGCAGAAAACGGCATGAAGAGGCATGTTCACTCGTCTAACAATGCTGAGGAAAGACATCACCTCCTCCCCTGTACTATGGCCTGATAATGTATGGATTAAGGCTAAACTGCTTTAGTCACATGTGCGAATGGGGCTGGAACAGGTCCTGTTGAGAGGGCCGAGGTCCTGACAGCCAGGATATAATTGGGAACCACAAGGTTTTGTTTTTGAGGTGACCGCTGCAGGCAGTCTCTGCTTGTCTTGGCTGTTTGTTTCCACAGACTCGGGAATAACTCCTCTCCCACATGCCTAGACGGCCCATGAACCCTCTCTTCTGTTAATCTTCAACCATCTGAGGGAGTGCCCTGTGATCGCTCAGGGGCAATACTGACGAGAGTTAGAATTTTTTTCCCCCCCCCGATGTTAAAGTCAAAGGTGGGTACAGAAAACCGACAGTACCTAGAAGTATTCATCTGAACTAGAGCCCGGATTGTCCTCGTCTATGCAAAGGGCCTGGTTCCTCTTATAGGGCGCAGATAGTTTGGCCGTTATTTGAGGAAGTTGGCTAAACTTAGCTGTAACCCATACCTCGTTTGAGTGTTCAGGAGATTTTTAGACTGGTCCGGTGCACTAGAGACTGCAGTCACTCTTGCTACCTGTAAGGTATCGGAAGGATCTTGTCAAAAGGTCCAGGTAAGCACTGCTTATCTCCTGATGATGTTTAAACAGTGAATGATGTTTAGTGATTAAGTGCAGTTACTAATATGTAATTGTCTACAGTTAGTAACAGACTAAATAATGGTTGTATGCTTGTTGAAAGCCATTGAGTTTGTTAACTTGTTAAGATACTTGTACTTGTACAATTGCATACATGATTATGTCATCAAAACTCTTGTATACTTGTTTTTTTTTGTCTTTACAAACATATCCTTCAGCATCACGGTTGACACACCTTTACCAGGGAGATCCAATATGCAATTTATATTACAGTAATGCAAGAAAATTATGTAAAATTTGTCTATTTGGCAAGCCAGTAGGAAAGTTTCAGATCAGGTCATTGACCCTCCAGAATTAGTATTGTAATTTGATATACCGTGTTGATATATTTAAACGGATTTTTCTTGTGTCATCCGGTTAGAAATACTGTTTGACTATGTCACATGCTAATTTTTAAATATAGAAAGCATTCAGGGAAGAGGTGGATGCATTTATTTTTGAAATGCAGAACAGATTTATGGTTAATTTAGTTATATGATATAAATTTCCTTTAAAATACCTACATAGCTTGTATTATTTTATTAAGATTTGAAATGAATATTATAGTGTATTTTTACTCAAGTTTGTGTTTCTATATCAATTACCTTTCATGTGAAAATATGTATTTATACAGAGAGGTTATTTCTTTCTCCACTTCTCGGACAGTAGCATTCATTCCTTTGTTAGTTAGTTTTGGAGCCATAGATTTTATCTTTGTTCTGGTGAAACAAGTTAGCTTACATTCTGAACATTATTTACAATGGAACAGGATGTGGTTTGATTTTACACATTATTGTGAACGGTTTCTGAAACACATGTTTTTGTATCCTGAGGGAATAAAGATCAAAGCTTTGCACACGTGACACCACTATAATACCAATGTGGAGCGTTCGCCTTAGCCAACAAATAGCTTGAAAAGGAGCACAGGCTGCGTGTGACATGTGCCACTAAGAATGTACTTGGGAATCGAAAGGAGAACATTGATAAGAAAGTGCCTCACTATATGAGGCTGACATAACCGATCATTTCAGAACAATATTGGTCTTGCTCAAACGCTAGCCTAACGGGTTTATGTTTCAGATTGGATCCCGTAAAAATAAAACTTTTAACACCCTATAGAGGCTGTTTGAGTGACAGTGCAGTGTAACCCAAGTCCAGTCTTTTTCCTGCAGGTGTCTATATAAGGTGCAGGATCATGGGGTCAGTTTGTTCTGTTGCACAAAATGATCTGGTAATGTTTTATCAGATTATCGCAGTATTTAAACAATGTTGATGAGGCATTTCATATTTTAAAGTGTTTCATTTTAAACGGTCGGAGGTCAGGACCTTGTGTCCAGGCCCTGGCCTCTGTTGCTCTGGATTTTTCAATTACCTCAGTATTCATGCTGCTTGTGCTGTTCAGCATGTCTTTCCTTTGGAACTGAACCTCTTTTAAAGCCCTGCAGCCACAGCGTCTGTGCTCTTGCCATCAGTTCCCCGTCATACGCATTAATAGATGATTATGTCAATTTAGATCACCATGTAATTTGTGGATTCTTCCTTTGTGTAGGGTCAGTTATGTCAACTAATAAGCTTTTATTAGTGTTACAAGTTAGAGCTGGCCTTAAAGCAGTTTGATTAATCACAAGTATGAAATCAACTGTGCTGCATTAATGCATATACATATATACACAGCATAACTGTGCCCCTTAATGAACCCCTTTAACTGTTGTGATCACTGCAGTGCTGGAATTGTGGAACAAGAGAATGACTTTGTCATTTAACAGTTCCTACTGTTTTATTTTGTGATGAGAACATTTTCAAGCCAGTTTATACATGCATTACTCATAATATATGTTGAGTTATGTATCGGATAGTCATAACTGCTTTACAACGAAACTGCTGCCAGTTAAAAGCTGGGAGGGGGTGGCTGTAAAAATGAAGAAAGAAGGAACATCTTGACAAAGACATCCTTAATTTCTCACTCACAAACCATTTCTACAATATACTGTAGATCTTATTTTTATAACTTTCTGACCTGCTAAAATAAATCATTTGCACAGGTAATCAACCCATTTTTAAAGGCACTTGTTTATAGTATGCTACAGATATGTAGTGTGATGTAAATATATAGCCTAGTCCTAGTTCTGTAATCATGATGTTCAACTACAGCAGGGGGTGGGGAACCTCATCCGCAAAGGGCCGGTGTGGGTGCAGGTTTTTGTTTTAGCCCATCACTAAGACACCTGCTTCAACTAATTAACTAATCATAGTCTTGATAAGTAGAATCAGCTGTTTTAGTGTTGGGCTAAAACAAAAACCCGCACCCACGCTGGCCCTTTGCGGATGAGGTTACCCACCCCTGAACTACGGCGTGTTAAAATGTACAGTTCAAACTGTACTTGCAAAGCTATCTCCCAAAACGTGCAGTCGCTACCATGTTTTATGTATGATGGATGACCTTATTCAACGGGTCTCGGAGACGACAATTTGCCCTATAAAGTATGGAACGCAATTGAATCTTTGACGACAGCGTTGCCAGATCCACATTGTTGATAACGCGAACGCTTCATGCTGGGGTTTGTCGTGTCCTCAAGGAATTTATAAGCCAGGACATGTTGTGAACCGAACCGCCTTCCTGCCTGCTCTGCACACGTCTGCGACTGCCAAACTCTCTGTGCAAATAAACACGCTGCAAGCTCCTGGACTAATCGAAAACAAACTGGGGTTAGCCGTGTGTGGAAGTGATTTTGTGGGAGTCTTCCGAAGCATGTCTGCACGTCATGCACGAGGATCCTGCGGTTAGCGCCCTCAGTGGCGCGGTCGATGAGCATCAGATCAGAGAGTAAATAAGACTTACAGCAATGATCTAGGCGCCCTTTCCCTTTCAATCGTTCTTTGATACGGTTTATCCCCTCACAAGTGTACGTATGCGCAATTGTAAATCGGTGTTTCATTTTAATATTACTTTAAAAACAAACAGTGTCACTTGGACTCGTAATACCTTACCTTGACTCTTTTGGTATGCAGCAATGATTTTTGATTGGTCTTATTCAGGCCAGGTTAGTCAAACATGCTGCTGCATATCCCATCCAGTGCACGGTAGCACTTTGTCCATTTTTTTTTTTTACGTGAGACAAAATTGCTGTATATTGCTAGAAACTATGCAGGTGGCTATATCCAGAGTTTATGTGAATGTAAGATTACACTCTGGGTCTGAAGTCATTGCTGGTTCTTGCTGGTCTTATGTTGCTGACTGAGTGAGGGGCCAATGTCCCATTTTCTGCCCCTGCATTCCACGTGTTTAATGGGGTCTTCTGGAGTGTGCTGTTCATTGTGACGGTGCATTGAGCCTCCAGGAATGACATGCATGACAGGTGGGGGGGCGGCTTTTTCATCCATTTACCCTTCATCTGCCCACAAAGGCATCTCTAACGTAAAAGGTTCATCGAGTGAGGCTTCAGCAACCATGCCTTTTCACCCGATAAGAACGTAAAAAAATAAAAATTAATTAATTAAAAACTCATATTAAAGCTGAAAGTCTGCACTGTAACCTCATAGTCACCATTCCATTTCAAATCCAATGTGCTGGAGTACAGAGGCAAAACAACAAAAAATGTGACACTGTCTGAACACTTTTGAAGTGCACTGTGGAACTCTTATATAATATACCTTTGCACATTATGCTACTGTACTAATGGAGAGTTCTCCGTCATATGCATTAGTAGATGATTATGTAAATTTAGATCACATGTCATTTGTGGATTCTTCCTTTGTGTAGGGTCAGTTATGTCAACTAACAAGCTTTTATTAGTGTTACAAGTTAGAGCTGGCCTTAAAGCAGTTTGATTAATCACAAGTATGAAATCAGAAGATCAGAATCCCTTTATTCGCCAAGTATTTACATACGAGGAATTTACTGTGGTTGTTTGTTGGTGCGAAATCAACTGTGCTGCATTAATGCATATATATATATATACATATATACACAGCATAACTGTGCCCCTTAATGAACCCCTTTAACTGTTGATATCACTGCAGTGTAGGAATTGTGGAACAAAATAATGACATTTAGTCATTTACCAGTTCCTACTGTTTTATTTTGTGATGAGAACATTTTCAAGCCAGTTTATACATGCATTACTCATAATATATGTTGAGTTATGTATGGGATAGTCATAACTGCTTTACAACGAAACTGCTGCCAGTTAAAAGCTGGGAGGGGGTGGCCGTATAGCTGAAGAAAGAAGGAACATCTTGCTAAAATAAATCCTTTGCAGAGGTAATCAACCCATTTTTAAAGCCACTGGTTTATAGTATGCTGCAGATGCTCCGTGTCAATGGCGCTCGCTCGTCCCGACTGCGGAGCTTTTCCACCCTAGCTCCCCAGTGGTGGAACAAACTTCCCATTCCCCTACGTTCTATGCCAACCCTGCCTGCGTTCCATCGTGGCCTGAAAACACACCTTTTCAGACTCCACCTGGACTGATACACTTATCTAGGACCTCTCATGGTACTTGTTTCTTGTTTAACTGTGTGTTGAAGTTTATAATAGTATTTAGAATAGAATTGTAGTAGAGCTGATTTACCCAGTTTACTGTGAACTGCATTCAATGTTCATTACTAGGGATAGCTGCTACTTTATGGGAAGGATGTGCTTTGTCTTATCTGTTCTGTAGTTACTTCGATGATGTTTCTGTATGCACTTACTGTATGTCGCTTTGGATAAAAGCGTCTGCTAAATGACTGTAATGTAATCTGTACTTAGACTTGGTAAATAAATTTAGTAGTTTCTAAACTTCAATGCTCCGTTATTTATTTGGTTTTAATGTATTTAATGTATTATTTAAAGTTGATTTTACTGGCCCAAAGGTGATACAGAAGCAATATTTGTGGGTATTGTGTATATTTTTCAGAATACTGTGCCCTTTTAAAATTTTATTTGCAGGTTTGTAGTCTAACTATGAATTTACTGTGTGGCTGTGAGCGTGTGTGCGTGAGTATGAGTATGGACAGTACTGTATGTAACACTTCTTTTCTCTTTACTCTGCTTGCAGTATTCATGGTGAGCAGTAAGCTGGAGTTGACGCGTGGCATTCACATGACTTCAGTTCTTACCAGCGTGGATGTGACAGTGTTCGTCACCAGCACCCATGGCTGAAATGGATCACATTAACGGCAGTGCTTCAGGTAACGTGTGCTCCAGCTGTTTGTGTTCGTCCCCGCTGCATTTTCATTGTGTGTCTGTGTTACAAGATGCTTTAGGGAACTCTGCTGTACCTTGTGTACGTAATGACAGTCTTAGTATGGGAGCAGGATGAACTGTTGTGGCAGGGGAGAACCAAGCGCTTTCTTAAAGTCGAATGTAGAAAGTGCCTTAATGGATTTGACGATGAGTGAGTAACCACCTACTTCTTTATTCACCCATTATCTCTCTCTACCCTTTAAACGAGTCACTATCAGCATTCGCTTCAGTAGGAGAGTGGCTGCACGTCTGTTCTCCTGAATGAATGCAGGATGTTGGAGTGATAAGATGGGGCTTCAGTGTGGGCTTTTCATTATAAGAGGAAAAAAAGAGAAAAATCTATGTGGCCTAAAACACAGGTTTATATTCTTTATAGTTTTCTGTGTATTTGCATGATCTCTGAAATACAGATTAAAATACCAAAACAATTATGAATGATTACACCCATAATCCATCTTTCATGACTAGGCCTTCAGTTGAAATCATTGAGTCTCCTTATTCTAAAAGAAAGCAGTCTAAAGGCAATTCTCTGCAGTGCCCCAACACATCTCAGTGTGATGAAGACTGGTTGAATCCAGGGTCTCCAATGTTTTTTGACTCATAGCATGCGTTATTTGTGCATTATTTTATTTTTTGTACATTTAAAAAAAATAAGTTGCAAATGAGTAGAAATAATTAATTCATATTAATACAAATACAAATTAATTAAAATAGTATTTAATTAGCATATTAATCAGGACACTATTTCCATACGTCCAGTATATCCCAGGAAGCATACACTTTGTCATTATTACAAGAGGGATATATTTACATTTACGTTCTCTCTTGTGGAAAATAATTATTTTTCGATTAAGAGACATTTTTGCTAAATGGCACTGGCAACCTTTTGGTTGTTCATATTCGTTTCAAAACACCATTTGAAATGAAATGGCTTAGAATTAAAAGTTTGTCATGCATATAATAATAATAATAATAATAATGCAACAGAGATATGTTTCGAAAGTATTGATTTAATTTTTTACTGCGAAAAATAATATATGGATATTTTTGTACTGATATTTGAAAGTTGTAAAGTACCATATAAACTATACTATAAGGAGATTTCAGACATGACCTGTATGTTTATGTTTGTTTTGCATTCATACTTTCTGTGCTTGTAACCACAATGTAATTCCACACATGAATGGACCCTCCCATTTTATATCTCAAGTCTGAATATGTGCATCTGGTGTGCTGAGAATATGTAAAGAGTCAAAACTGAGTCCAAAGTATTTAGTATCTTTGTTCCAGAATTAAGTACAGGGAGTATGTTGACCATTACATTTATTAAAGTGTTCACTCACAGACCTGAAAGTGTTGGTTCACCAGAGGTCAGTAAGTTGGACCTGTAAATGGATCTATACATACCTGGAAGACAAGAGTTCTCTGTTTGCTACACTTTAGATGCAGGTTGCCCAGCAACCTTGGATCTGGGAGTTTGGCCTAGGCGACTGTGGGTTTGCCAGATCACCGTGCTGAACACTGATGTTATTCAGCACAGATGGAGCTATTTTGGACACTGGGGCTATGGATTGACCCTTTTCCTGTTCTACTCAGCCATTTTCCTCTGAATCAGAATGGGCCATTGTTTGTTGCTATACTACAAACATAACTGAGACATCTGAGCTTAGGTATAATATACTTTTTTCCTTCAGACTGCAGCTTTTGCACTAAAATAAGCTGAAATTAGATGCATTATTCTAGGCAGTATGTGTAACTAATGTTATATGAGACTCTGTAATAATCTTTGCAATTGCATGTCACTGTTTTTGCCAAAAATCACCTATGGGTCAGGGTGCTAAAACCTTGCTTAGTGTCTGATGATGATTTCTGCTCAGTGTCTCTTATTTGGATAAGGATTAGTATTTTCAATGTGAGCAGAATGCTGTGAGGGCTGCCAAGCACAATACAGACTAACACTGAGGACATCCAAGACCAATTACCGGTAATTGATTTACTATAAAACAAGAAAATTATAAAAACAAGAAAATTCAAACAGGTGCATCGACAACACCGGGGCAGTAAACTACAAATGCATTTTAGAAAGCGATAATGAACACACCGTCTCTGGAATTTTCGGTTTGAATAGAAATATGCGCTGCCGGCTTAGCTGATCTCTGTACACACGCCCGGTGCCTTCCCACATTCCAAAGTTGAAGAAAGTTCCAAGAGTAGAGAAATTACCCCTTTGTGCTTCAAAGTTTGCTTTATTTCTGCAATGAGTCACTGTGTCAAAACAAAAAAATGTTCCAAGATTGAACAAGTCTGATCAAGCATATTACCAATGTCTATTTGAGAATGTCGCTGCATTTTTAAAAATTCTTTACTGTCAACAACCTTCTAGACTAATTTCCAATGTATTACTATTTACCACATGAAAACGTGAACTTTTCAGAAGTTGGTAATGATTAACAAGCGCAACTTTGACGTTTTGCTCTTAAATACACGAAAGGTAATTCAAAAGTTTCTGTCGTAGTCAGCAAATATTTAAGTTAACTGGCAAACTGAGGTATCAGGTGGATTCTTGTTGAAATTAGTAGTCAAGCAGTGCCAGTAGAGGAGAGATAGGAAACTCATCCAGATATGGTGGTAAATCCTCGGCCGCAGAAAGTGCTGACGCTGGCCTTGAAGAAGGAGTAGTTGAGAGGGATCATGGGAAGGGGAAGCACAGTCTACCATTGCCCCTCAGGTGGGTGTATGGTGTAGTCCGTGTAAGTCATGTGGAAAAAGTTTAAAACCTATTGTGGAAAAATTACATTACATTACATTATAGGCATTTAGCAGACGCTCTTATCCAGAGCGACTTACATACTTCTTATTACATTTATCCATTCATACAGCTGGATATATACTGAAGCAATGCAGGTTAAGTACCTTACTCAAGGGTACAACGGCAGTGTCCTACCTGGGAATCGAACCTGCAACCTTTCAGTTACAAGTCCAGTTCCTTAACCATTATACTACACTGCCGCCCTTCCAGCAGTTGAGTTTTGTTAAATTCCATGTAACAAATGCTACACACAAAACTTTGCCTGCAAAACGGCATATTCATGGTTTTTGTGAATAGCTGAGTGTTGCTGCCAGCTAATTTATGTCCATGAAAAAGCATGAAAACAATATATTCTATTTGCAGTTTTGCATTCTGTCTCTCTGGGAGGGTGGAGGGGGGATATGCAAGAAGGTATAGCAGAAACCTAAACCATTGTATATATGTGTTGGCACAACAATCTGTGTGAAATAGCCTGCATGGAATTTATTGTTCGGTATGCCTGTCATCACTAATATTGATCTTACCATGAAGAATGTTTTATAGATATTCCAAATAATTTTACATCACTGCAATTACTTTCACAGAGTGCTTTGACCAGGTGTTTTGTTAATTAGCTCACTGTGACACTGTGGCCAGTGTAAGAAGGTCCCTGACTCTGGAGCAGAACTCTAAACGCTGAAGTGCCATTCATTTAAATCACTATGAATGGGCTATTTTACAAGCAAACTAAGGGTAGACCTCCATAATAAAAGAGAGAACTCTCAGTAAACCCATTATTGTTTCACTTGTGTGTAAAATGGTTTCTAGGGTTGGCAGGAAATGAATTGTGATTGTTGTGGCCCAAGTTATTTCCTTTCGAAATGCTCTGTGATTCAAATATTTGGTTTCACAAGTATCAGTCTTTTATTCCATTCTGACTGTATGGGAAATACTAAATCCATTCTCCAGATTACATATGAACTTAAACTTGTAAACAGCCAATCATGGAGCTGTTTATTTAGGTGGATAATTTCAGGTTGTGTCTGTAGTGTTTTTAAAGCTCTCCTCTAATCAGAAGTGGAGGTATTTTTTTTGGTGTTTCCTTCTAATAACGTCCAGTCAGACTTCCATGTTGTTGCCTGCTGGAGTAACTTTCTTCCAAGCTCCATATATGGGGTGGGCCGGGTGGCATGTATTTATCAGTTCTGTTTGTTCCCCTTTTAACATGCAAAATGCCCTGTCGCTGTGCCATTAGTTTCCGGGGTTTTAATGAAGCCAAGCCGAGCTGCCGGGGCGTTGAGATGACGTCGGGGTGGCTGGGTAATTAAACGTTGGTCGGCTGGCAGCCGTTTAGCAGGCTGGATCAGGAAATTCCAGGGGAGTGTGAGAAAGCTCTCTGAGCGGACGGGCCTGCGGCCTGCTGATGTGTCAGGATGTGTGGACCTCTCTCTCTCTCTCTCTCTCTCTCTCTCTCTCTAACCCTGCCCAAAGCCTCTCCCAAATCTGCTGCCACTCTGCGTTTGCGCTCTAATAACTTCCCAAGGGAATCAGCAGAACTTGTACGTAAAAGAACTTGGTCATTGAGCTTTTTTCCAAGGCCACTAAAGATTATTGGATAGATCATTTTTACTAAATATTCAGCAATTAGATTATTTGAACCTTCGCTTGTGAACTTGAGGTAACTATTAGATTCAATAGCCTGTCTCTTTTCAATTGGTAATTGTATTCCTCTCTGTTTTCAATAACTGTATTTTTTTAAATATATAAATAATGTTTAAGCCACAGCTCTTTATGTATCCATTCTTGCGTAGTAGATTAATCGACTACAAGTGGGGAAAAAATGTTCTATTCATGATTAATTTTGCGATTTCAGTATTTCCTTGAATTGTCTATCTTTGTACACGTACAGGATTTGTTTGTTTATATCCATTGTACACATTTCCTTTCCTCATCTATTGTGTCTAATATTATGAGGAACAAATTATGATTATGCAGCTGCTCGAAATTGACCAGTTTTAGACACACTAAAGCATAGCATAAGGTGTATCTTAGTGAACAATAAAATATTGCTTGCATTATTTTTTAATATCGCTTATTATTATTATATTATTTTTTCTGTACAATTTTCCATAAGAATCGAGAAGTAAAACATTTTATTTTATGTTTTTGTGACATTAATCTTTTTACGTTTCGAGATATTGCTATTCAAGTACTAAATATACAGTGTATGAATAGGGTGTTCATTTAAGAACCCATAAACATAATCCAGTTGTTAAATTAATATGGAAAATGCATATAGGCAGGTATCCCCAGCCATATAGCCTAGCATCCTGTGTCAAAGAGAACTAGAACAAGGGTCTGAGAACTGAAGAGGAGCCAAACGTCATTGAAGATGGCATACATAACTTTAAGGCATCTTACTAAATGAGAAGAAAGGCACAGTGTGAAGATGGTGACCATATCTTATTATCTTGTATGACAGGGACTAACCTAAATCTTTGTGCCTATGAAAGAGATTTTGGGACATGAAAAAAGTACAATTAATGTAAGAAGGAACCTTTACTGAATTTGGAAAATTCCTTGTGTGAGCGGCCAACCATCAGCTCTATGAATTATTCAGCTGACATAGCGGTTATTTGTGTAAGGGGGATAGATTGCTTGGCAATCCAATGAAATGCAAAATGTTTTGACCCCCTGTGCACCACGTTAGGTTCTTGGGGGGGGGGGTGTCAGGAGCTGGGCTGTCTGTGGATTTCTATTTCTAGTTGTTTACTCAGCACTGCCAAAATGTTTTGTTATATAAAAAGCATAGCCACATTTTGACAAAGCCAGCAGAAACCAAAATAACCATAGTAAGCAACCAAACCTACTTCAGCAGGCATAAGAATTGAAAAGCAAAAGTTTGGAGCTTATGGAACGACATAATTGTAAAACTACCCTATCCATTTTATTATGTGACTTGTCCATCTTTATCAAAGATATCCATATCATCATGTTTTTGATTGTTATACAGGTCTCAAATACAGATTGGTTTGTCTATGCATTCCTCAGCTGTCTCAACCATGCCCTTCAGCACTAAAATTCCTGAAATAATATTTTTTTGGTGACGTATGACCAACACTGTATGAATGCTTTATTTGAATTGGCTAGCATCAAGACTTTTCGCTTTAAGGAAAGACAGATTGTACTTGCGGGATCTGTTCTAGGACATCTGAGATCAAATCTCAGCTGTCAATTGTCAAAGCTTCGCTGAAGAGTCAACAGAAATCAAATGATTGATGCTATGTGGATATATCGTCAATGTTTCTGTTCTGTCTGTCAAATGTGGCATCATGTTATTTTGGTTTAGTGATGAATGCGATAACAAGGCAAAATTAATTTTCATGTAAGGTTTGAAGATTCATAACAGATTTGTCATTCTGTTTCTCGTTTGTGATCTGAACAGATATTTGTGATTATGGTTCAGATGTCCTGAGCAAATCTTTGTCAGCTATTTCTGTTTTGTTAAGCAAGCAATTTGATAAGATAAACTTCAGGCTATTATCTTGTTTGGTCAGAATTTCAGCTTGCATAAGCATCAAGAGCTATGCTAGTGCACCACAGTGATTATAGGGAAAAGTCTAGACTTTCTTGCTGAGATGCAGTTTTTAAGCACACAGGAAATAAACCAACAATGGCACTACCCATCGTTTTAAATAACACCCTCTGCATTTTTATAGAGAACTATCTTAAGAATCTACAGCATAGCACATTAGTTTATTTACCCCGGCAATCTTTTATCAGCCATTTCCCAGCAAACAGGATAGCAAACCTCTCTATTTGTCACTGTCTATTTCTCTATTTTTAAGTTATCAAAGCCAGAGGCTTTATCCATGTAGTGGCTGCTAAATTAAATTTGTCACGACACTCATTTGATTTCCATAGCTGAGGTTATAGCTAAAATTTGTATAGCGAAAAGACACTGCAAACGGACTGTGTGTGTGATTTCTGACTACAGTCTACAGTCATTTTCTTAGAAGCATTCAAGTGGTTCTTATTCAGGAAACATTTAAAAATATTACATCAGTTCATATAACCATGCAAAGTGAAATTACAGTTCAAAAGCTTCACAGCATGTACAAAATGCAGACAGTGTTTGACACACTGTTTTGGGAGAGGTCTTATATGAGTAGAGGCGTAAAGGCATAAAAACACAATCTCATTGGACGATGCTTTCAGCCTATGATCGTCCACGCTGGGCTCTGCTAAGTTTACACCAATAGAGAACTTTTTTTTCCCCTTCGTGGAGTGAGGAATGAGAAAGTCCAGAGAGAGACTCCAGCTTGCTTCCATTACAGGAATATAGCATGCAGTCCCAGCTGCAAGAGTTAGACTGAGCACCACTGTTAAGGCTGAGGTAAGTAAGGGTTGAACAGTGAGAGGGAATTAAGGTTTAGAGAGGGAGTTATTTTATTCTGCCTCTTTTGCTCTGAATGAAGATTGTGTCTGAAAATCTGGTGCTGTGTAAAAAGAGACCGAAGTAGATTTTGTGTCGTTTCAGAAACTCTTTTCAGCCAGGAAACTTCTGGGCTTACCAAGAATGGGTGCTCTGTGCAAGAGAACACACTCTGGGTGTATGTTTTTTTTAATGGTCTGGAAAGCTTTATTTTCCGCAGAGAAAATATATATTCTAACGCAAATTTAGCATTTTCTGTCTTCGGTTTGAAATTTACAATGTGATTCAATCGGCTTTGTCTGTTCCATTCTATTTATGTCTATAACAGCTATAATATTAATGTCAATGAGATTTTTTCCCCACAATATAAATTTCAGCAAAGAACATTTAAACAGTATTCGGTGGGACAAAAACATTCACTCAGTTCAGATCGCTCCTGTTATTTTCTCTCTCTCCAAAATGATCTTGACAGTGCAGAGCATTGAAAACTTTAGAGACTGCTCATTGTCTGTTCATTGTTATGCCAAAGATAAGAAAAACTATGTATTTCTAATAGTTTTAACTGGGTTTAAGCAACATATGTAATGTGGAACAAAAAATAATTGTTAAATGTTTGTTAAAGGAAAATTTTGGGTTTTAAGGTTTTATTTTATTTTTATGTCACAGCATTAGCTAGAACAATGCAGTGAACATGAATACCAGAACTTTAAAGGTTTTCTACACAATGTATCATGTCTACATAGTAATAGTTTATTGCCATATCAATCTCAGTGTATCCCTATTTGTTGGAGAAATTAGATTTGTGGACAATTAACCCAGATAAATGTAATATTGGCTTGCAAATAAAATTGTCAGACGATTAGAGTTTTTACATTTTATTTGATATAGTTATCAAATAAAATGTAACATTTGATTATGTTTAGTGAACAGGTATACAATTATATTCTCGAGTATTGTCTGCTATTTAATATGAACTTGAGATTAGTACTGAAAAAAGTTTTTTTTAAAAATAATTTTATAAATGTGTGCTATAATTTTATGTATGTATTTACATCTGGCAACTGCTTTCCATGAAATCTTTCATTTTACAAGAATGTTATTTACTCATTTCCTCTGGTCAATTTCTAAACCTCCTTCAATGTTTTTGTTTTATTTGAGGATCCTCTTGCAAGCTAATGCAATACTGCTTTCCTCCTTCATTTCTCCACAGAAAAAGGACAGGGAACTACAAGTGCAGAAAATGACCAGGTCTCTGTTGCGCCATACTGCCTGGAGACACCCTATGGTTTTCAGCTAGACTTGGACTTCCTCAAATATGTGGATGATATTCAGAGGGGTAACACAATCAAAAAGTTTAACTTCCAGAGAAAGCCCAAAGCGGTCAGGCCTCCCGTGGTGCCACAGCCTGAATGGATCTCGACCGAGTCCCTGTCCTCATCCAACAGCGATGAGAGCAAGCAGGCCCTGTACATATCCACAACCAGGAAGCTACCCGACCCTCCTCAAGGCAGAACCGCCTCGATCCATGAGGCCCCCGTGGCTTTTCTGAGTGGACCCGAAGCTAAACTTCAGCCACCCCCCTCCCCTGGCATACGCAGGCATAATTTGCATGTGGAGAAGACACTTATGGAAACACGCAGACGGCTGGAGCAGGAGAGGCTGCTCATGCAGGTCCCTGTGAACGATCCGCCTCGCCGGCGATTGGCCAGCTTTGGGGGCACGGGGTCAAACAGCTCCTTATCTTCTTTCACAGGATCCAACGGCCAGAATCAAACTTTTCATAATGGACACCAGCCCAATGGCGACTACAACGTCTTCTTCAACTCATCCATGGGCAGCTCCATCCGTCAAAGCCCCATGAGTTCAGGAATGACTACCCCGGTCACCAATGTCAGCCCCCTGCACCTGCAGCACATCCGGGACCAGATGGTAGTGGCACTGAAGAGGTTGAAGGAACTGGAAGAACAGGTAAAAACCATCCCAATCCTGCAGGTCAAGATCAACGTCCTGCAGGAAGAGAAGAGACAACTGGCCTTGCGGGCAAATAACCAAAAACTGTCCAGTCAGAACCAGAGTGGTGCTTTCCGGAAACGGTCACACAGTGTTGGGAGTGCGGACCACTTCGAGCAGCTCTCCCAGGTCCGGATGGAGTCAGAGCTGCACATATACTCTGAGGATGAACTGGACAGCAAAGTGAGGAGCTCACATAGACTGGAGGAGTTCAGGCAGCTGACAGCAGAAATGCAGGAGCTGGAGAGGAAATTTGAGGATAATGACTGTGAAGCTCAGCGCAGTCTAAACCAAAACATGGCACTGAAACAGCCCATCAGGGAGCACAGATCTGTCGCCGTGGGGGAGGATGAGAACATGAATCACATAGTAATTTATCGCAAGTCATCAGATCGGATCAGGGACGTAGCCGTGGAGACGGAGCTAGAGACGACGAGCACAGCAGTCGGGGTGACCGAGGCCATGCTGGGTGTGACCACAGAGGCTGAGACGGAAATTGAGATGCAGCATCAGACTATTGATGCCCTCAAGGAAAATATCTACAGGCTGGAAGTGCAGCTGACTGAGGCCATGCACATGGTGGAAATGGGCAAGCTGAAACTGGAGCTTCAAGCAGCGGGATCCAAGAAGAGAGCTGACAAGGGGACGATGGCTAGGCCGGACACTTACAGCACAGCAGTAGAAGCTAAAGTGGAGATGCAAAGTCAAGGTGTGGGACACCACATGGATTTTACTGTTGCCGTGGGAGTGTCCTGCAAGCCAGAACTGCACCATATTGCTGTCGGTCCTGAAGTCCCTATGGAGCGATGGGTTGTACAGGAAAGAGCGCCAACTTGTGACCAGGGTACAGGAATACATGTTGTAATGTGTAACCAGAGTGTGGGGATGAGTACTAGTGTTTGTGAAGTGGGAGTTAATACAGTGGAGATGGTGGACAGTTTGGGCCTTTTCAAATGTGGGCCTGAGCAGAGTAAGCAGTGCAGGTCAGTCGGATCGGGTGATTGTTCAGTGGATGTGACAGTCTGTCTTGTGAAAGAGCTGGTTTCTTGCGGCACAGGCACCGATCAGGTGATTAACGTCGACTTTGGGGTCATGGCTGTACCCCAGGTTACCTCTCAACACACGAACACAGTGGTAGATGCCATAAACCAGTTCACCAACACGGAAAGGGTTGTTTTCACTGACTCCGGTATGAACACAAGTCGACACACTCATGACAAATACACCAGCACAGTTCCGGTGGAAACCAGGTCGGTGTCTGTGGGAGAAGGTCGTGTGAAAGATGGACAGACCGCTGTAAAAACACGCTCTATTTCAGTGGGGACTTCAGTAAGGGGAGACGCTGCTCTGGACAAGCCGTTT
This sequence comes from Ilyophis sp. 1 JC-2022, assembly GCA_022702515.1. NCBI lineage: Eukaryota > Metazoa > Chordata > Actinopteri > Anguilliformes > Synaphobranchidae > Ilyophis > Ilyophis sp. 1 JC-2022. The sequence continues at coordinate 24,217,020 of CM040394.1, forward strand.
GTGGCTAAGACCAAAGATAGTGGGGTTGGGCTAGCCAACGTAAACGAGAACTTTCTAGTCGGCTTGAAAACAAGGAACATTGCTTGTGGCCCCTCTCGCCTACCTGATCCTGCCAAAACAAGGAGCATCGGAGTCGGGGAGGAGAGAGTGTGGGAAGCGGCCCAAATACAGCATGCGCCAGCAGAGACAGCTGCAGGTCTGGACCACTACATCGAGAGGGTGCAAAAACTCCTGCAGGAACAGCAGATGCTGCTGGCGGAGAACTACAGCGAGCTAGCAGATGCCTTCGGCCAGCCTCATACCCAGATCAGCTCCATCAACAGTCAGCTGGTCAACACCTTGACCTCCATCAACTCAGTGATGAAGTATGCCAGCACAGAGGAGCTCCGCAGTTCTGACAGCCAGAAGCAAAGTCCAGACTCTACAAGTGCCATTGAAGGTATGGAAAGTCTTATCTAGCCTACATGCCATTTATTAGGGGTATGAATCAAATCGGTAGAATATTTTCGCAAAATCATACTTCTATGTTGTTCATGGACGGCATATATTGCATTCTTCACTGTTGTGTATACAAATAACAGTCAAGCTTTAGCCAAATTTCACTATTTATTTATTTTCAACATTCTTTGCTCTCTTAATTCCTTAATTTTATCATGGAGAATTATTATATTTTTATTTATTATTTATAGTATTTAATATTTATTTATGTATCTATATGCACGCATACCTAATTGCAAGTATGGCTCAAAGGTGAGGCGTGTTTTCTATGGTTTGTCTTGAAATGTTCATTTTGGTTATATGTTCTGCCACCCAGGGAAATGGCCAATGTCCAAAGGTCTCAACTTTGTGCTGCATGGAAAAAAATGGTTGCTTCCATCCTTGATTCTATTTAAAAGCACGTTGCTAGCTAACTGAACACAATACTCCATCGTCACTTATTTTACAGCAGACATTCTGGTTTTGTTGGCTTGGTGTTACCTGTTCTGCTACCGTCACCATTTATGTCCATTTCCTTTATATCCGGTTCCGTTGCCACACACTGAAAAAAGCATATTATCTAATGCACAATCTTTAGTTTGTCTGTAATTACATTGCATGTCATTTTTGCTGATTATGCTCGCTTTAAGAAAAGTGTATTCTGGATTATAACCCATATTTCTGTACAAGTTTCACCTACATGTTTACCTATATTTTTATATAATCATAACAGCCTTTTGCTGTCTTGTGATGAATAATGGATGATGGTTAGATATAATGAATTGTTAAAATCTAAGGCTTGTCAATAGATAATAGAATTGCATTTGAATCCCAGAGGATTCCATGTTCTTTTTCAGTGGAAGACCAAAAATATAATTCACCTATTTTAAATTACAGGATAACTGTTTTTATAAAATAAAATAGTTTGTGCGTTTTTTATATGCGATAGATTTTCTGTTAAAAATAGTGGAATGTGAAAAGGACATACTTCCTTTACATGGACACATGCTCATTTTTCTTATCCTTCTCTTTCAAAAAATGCTGTTAGCATTTATCATCTATCAGTAAAGTAATAAAATGTACCCCTCTTGTACAAATACACAGCTTTTAGGATTATTTAGCTTGGCAGTACGGACACAGAATTCAAAGTACTGTATTCAGTCCTCAAATGTATCAAATTAATATCTCCATTATAAATATATCTGCCAAGTATACATTTTTATATATTGCCTGTTTTTGTAAAGCTGTTTTCAAGAGTAATTGACAGTATGCCATTTTAATAGAGGTGCCAATCAATATGCCATCTTTCTCATCTGTTATTTTCAAAACATACTGTATTAATATGAGTGTTTTCTTTGAAATACCTAAACGGTAAGCCAGAGTAAACGCCACAGCAGCTGTACAGACTGCCGAGGTCTGCTTCCCAGAGTTCAGTGTTTTAATTTGGATTCTACTGGCCTCTAGCTGATGTAGACCGAAGCCTACATCAGCCTCTAGTGTTCAAAGTGTTGAGTTTAACTCTCTTCTGCTCTCTGTTTTGTTTTCGGTGTAGAAAGGAGTAAGCCCCAGTTGGTCATTGGGGATAGTTCCCTCATGAGCATGACTACCCGGTCGGTCAAGAAGGTCACGCAGATGGAGTCTGTGGTGTCTCCCAAACATCCACAGGGCATATCTATGCAGCAGAGCCTGATAGATCAGCAGATGTCATCTGCTTTATCTGGTAATTTGTGCGTGCGTCTCTGTCTGTCTGTCTCTGCGCTTGCACACGTCTCTGTCTATCTGTGCTCGCATGCGTCTCTGTCTGTCTGCGTGTGCGTGTGTATGTACGTGCGCATCAGTACATGAAGCATATGTGTTCCTCTGGTTTTGGGATTATGTTCTCTCCAGTAAAAATGATGTATACTTCAGTATTAACCTGGCTTCTCGCAAGGTTTACCCCAGATGTGGTGCTTGCCGTTTTCTGGCAGCTTCTCCCTAACTTTGAGCAGTGCAAACCCATGGCCTCGATATTGAAGGTGGAGATTGTCTTTTTGGTTTGGCCTTGGCTGCACAACCCCTGTACTTAAAATTTCTGGGATAGCATTAGGTTTTGGAAAGCTCCCACCGTGCACAGAATTATGGCCTGTGGCAGACCTGGTCAAAAATACTTTCTGTGGGAATGTGTTGTGTCCTTAACATGAAAGACTGGGATGCGTTCAATTTAAATTCTCATTTTTTGAAGTGTAGAAATGAAAATCATTGTTATGCTATACTGGAAAAGTATACATTTCTGAGGTCTGTGTGTCACAATGTTACATGAATAAATGGAACAAGCTATTTGATCACGTAAAAGTCAATTTCAGAGAGTTTAAAATTGCTCACACTTCTGGAATTCACCATAAATGGAAATATGCATTTGTGAATGTACAATCACTTTATCTGTCGTTATTAAAATCAACTTGTTCATTGTGTATAATCCGAAAACTGGGGCCACATCGGATCGCCATATCATAGCAGTTGCTTTGTTGACTTATAGAAAGCCACATTATGACAGAATGCTATACTTGAGGCCTGTTGATGTAAAATGCAGCATACAATTCAGTGTGACTTTTTCTGACTGTTTGCCCTTTCTCATCAGGTCTCTCAGTGGGGATATTTACACAGCTGTAATAAATGACTCCTCTATTTAACAGCACCATGTGCTTAGTGTTTTAAAAAAAAATGTATTTAAATTGTTTTATCCTTACTTCAGGACAGGCTTGTAACCATAATACTCTCAAGTCCATCATGAAGAAGAAAGATGTCCGACATGGTTCCAACAGCACCAAAAAGAATCTGCAGTTTGTGGGCGCTAATGGAGGGTGAGTGATGCTGAGGGGTCATTTGGCTCCATGACTTAAGAGCAGAAAATCCCTGCTTAAATAATTCTAAGTGATGTTTCCTCTTTTCTCATAATTTTCATCTTATGGAAAATAATAGCCATCATTTTTCTATGTAAACTACAAGTTAGCTTTGTAAGCCTAGAGAATGTCCTTTTTTACATGTTTGCTGAGCAGATGTCCTTTTCCGGTTTGACTCACGCAGCCTAAACCTTATCATAATATCCAGTTATACAGTTGGATATTTCATGGCCACAATTCAAGTGAAATACCTAGCGCAAAGGTGCAACGATGATGCCTGCCCAGGAAATTAAAGTTTTGTCCTCTGTATGGACTTCCAAGTCCTCTTGTCCTTAGTTTGATTGAAGCCGTGATGAAGCCCACCCGCTGTATCCTGGTTGCAGGTACGAGACCACATCGAGTGATGACTCCAGCTCGGAGGAGAGTAGCTCAGATGAGTCTGAGGATGAAGCCGGGGAGGAGAAGCTTTGCGTAGAAGAGCAGGCAGAGCAGAGGAGAGTGGAAGAGTTCTGTAACGATGGTGCAGTGGACGTTGGAGGAGGAGAAGGGGAAATGGGCCCAGAGAAAGTGGAAATACGAGAGAGGTGATTGCTTGAACAACACTTTTATGGAGCACACATTCATTTTAAGTACGCCACTAAATAACACTGTCAAGGCTAATGGCTGAACAATTTCCTTCCCCCAGGTATGAGTTAAGTGAGAAAATGATGTCAGCGTGCAGTGTGCTGAAAACGCACTTGAACGACCCTAAGGCTTTAACCAGCAAAGATGTGGTGAGAATTGCTTCTCCCTGTCGGGGCCTATTAAAATGCAGTTCTGTTTACTTCTCTGTAATGGCTAATGTTAAGGTGCTCTTTCTGGTATGACGTTCCAGCCCATTTTTATTACGACTGCCTAAACTTTAAGATGATATCAGTAACAGTACTCTGCAATCTATTCATAAATCACAAAAGTAAATATAAGTGAAGTATTCAACGTTCTTTTGTATGGCATTCATCCACCAACTTCAGAGCTCAAGCAAACCAAGTTGGTTATAACTTTGGAATATTCTGTGACTTGTAATTACTTCCCCAGAAAATGCTAATTTCTGGAAATCTTTTGCTTTAAGAATCTTACGTAAGAATCTTGGTTTCTCCACATCAATTTCTGACATCCACAATCTTATTGAAGCTCCACAGAGTTACCTCCTTAATGGGCAGCCTCTTTGATGCAGGGATCGACTCAATTTAAGTGACAAATTTCCAACTTTGCGACTCTATTGTCTAAATGGAGGGATACGATCTTTTGTGTCTAACGTTCTGTTGAAGAATGTTTGGCAAACAGTGCAGGCCTTAATAGCAGGTTTCCCTGATATGCCCAGTTATGTGCTGGCAGGAAAATAAACTCTTGCAAGTTTTTGCCAAATGAAAAAAGTTTTTTTAATTATTTTTTTTATAACTGGAATGGCTTTCTGCTGTCTTCATAATCTCTTACAAATGGAATTGATTAGAGAACGGAATTTTAATCACCTTAATTATGAATTTACTTTTGCTATTAAAAGTGCCATGGTACTGTGCACATTAGTTATTTAGTACATTAAATTGTGCAAAAATGGCTGATGTTTTGTGTAACTAGCTTGAATTTTTATTTATTTATTTTTCAGTGAAATTGTTAATGTAGGGAAGTTAATGTTTTGCAACCAATTACCTAAGACACAGATTTGTGTAGAAAGTGGTTGTATGGTAGGTACTGGAAGCTCAGTAGAATGGCTGAGTTACTCTTCTTTCAACCAAAGATATCTATGAACTTTGTCTCAAGACTGTAAATGTTTATACATTTGTATGTGGTAGTGTTCACTAGCAAAGAATAAAAGTGAAGAAAATATAGTTCAGCGGGAAGTGAATATCTGTCCCTTTGTTACTCATCTACAGAATTGGCACCTGTGCAAAGTTTAGCTACCAGTAATTATGCAGAAACTGCACAGCTTAAATAAATCAAGAGCATCAGATCGGAGATTCTGTTTTTCATTTAAAATAATGTTTTTGTAGTAATGTAGCCCTCTTCTCTTTAAAGAGATTTAATTGGTATTTTGCCTTCTGGCACAAACAGTTAGATGCTTATCTCAATAGTATTCAATTACAGTGACGAGTGCTTCTCTCATACGTGTAGCTGCTTTAACACTGCATGGACATTGTTTTACAGGATTTAACAGGTGTATAATAGAATACAATAATTACCAATTCAACGATGGTGTTAATATGTCACATACAGACTAAAATATACTGCTCAATTTTCCCATTTCAGTTGAATTCTTTAAAGTCAAAGCTATCGGGATCAGACTGAATCTGAGCTGACACTTTTTAAAATGTTGTGGTGGTGTGAAAGCTGCAGCTTGGTGTTGCTGAGTACGTTTCTGCGCCATCTCTTTCACAGAGAGCCAGTCTGAACACCCTCCAGCACGAGTGGTTCCGTGTGTCCAGTCAGAAGACTGCAGCGCCAGCCATGGTGGAGGACTACGTCTCTGCTTTCAGAGCCGTTTCGCCCGCTGTGCTTCGGCATGTCGTCAACTTGGCCGACGGCAATGGCAACACAGCCCTTCACTACAGCGTGTCCCACTCAAACTTTGATATCGTCAAAAGGCTGCTGGATGCAGGTATTGATTTCTCATTTTAAAATTATCTGTTAAAGCAGACCTGGAATTGGAAGTAATTTACACTATATTGTATGAAATTTCTCACGACATTGATAGATGTTGCCCCATGAACTGATTAACCGGGAGCGCTTTGACTACCCACTATTGGGTTCAGTTGTGGAAATACTTCTGTTCAGGGTGGGTCTCCTGTAATATATATATATTTTTTCTAACTCATTTGTATTTCAGTGACACAAATACAGCTTATTTAGCATTTAATTACCTCAATTTACATGTAATATTACAATACAACACATTTCCAGTATCGCCACTAAGATAACAATCTTTACCGATTCAACATAATTAATTTAATAGTAATAATTGTGTTGATACGGGCTCTCACCTTTATTTCTGGCCATTTAAGTCCTCCAAAGCATTCCACACTCCTCCCCAAATATATTCAAATAGTTTTTATTACTTCTTTCTATATTATGTAATATTTAATATCGCACTTCCACAATTTAATTACTGGGCTTTTGTTAGATTTTTACAATTAATGATGAAAATAAAACAATCAATCCATGGGGATATTTTATCATAGTATCATATACTGTGTCCTGTAGTAGGCGTAGTGAAGGTGTCAAAACAATATTACATTTCAAAACCTTCGTCAGCCAGCTCTCTAATTGTTTCCATAAAAACTTTAGCTTGTCACGCTCAGCTTCTTGCCTTTATCGCTGACATTTTTATTTCCCTCCCATGTTAAGCTTTTTCCCCCCCGTAGTTTTAGTATGCCGCCAATATTGACAAATGAATAAATGTCTGCTTCCTGTTACTACATTTGCTTAAATCAGCCCAATCAGAACTCAGGGACACCAGGTCTTCGGGGCTTGTTTTTGAGAGATTTGTGGATTAGAATGCAGGCAAGGTGCAGGCACACACGATAAGAAAGGATTATTGTCCTGTGTCTTTGTTTTGCGTGGCGATGAGACTCTCATAGCTACGAGACCTCACCCCTGTGCACTGGAGGAGATGGTATTGGTACATCATGTATATTGCAACATATTCGCACCCTCGTTAGCTCTGACCACCACTGTTAATACTCAAGCATCTCATCTCCTCATCTCGAGGATCCAGGCTCAATTGGCAGCATGTAAGGAGCCCCTGCTGTGGCAGTAGCCACTATCCCGCTCCCTCTCCTCCCTGCCACGAGCGTGCTCTCACGGTAGCCCTGGGTTCGTTGCAGATGCCTGCAATGTCAATCAGCAGAACAAGGCGGGCTACACTCCCATCATGCTCGCTGCCCTGGCAGCAGTGGAGGCTCCGAAGGACATGCAGATCGTGGGGGAGCTCTTCGGGAAAGGGGACGTCAATGCCAAAGCCAGTCAGGTCAGTGGCGGGAGTAGTCTGCTTCCTGGCCAGAAGTGAATACCTTAAGCAGTAATTATGCTTAAGTAATTGTAATTGCTTTAGGATTGTTATAGCATACTTTATGGTTTTATACTAATGTTAGCTGTATGAATTTATGATTTGTATTATGGTTCTAGGCTGACATAATTGAACTTACATTCAGTGCTTTGGTGATGCTGCATGCTCTCGTCGGTCTGCTTTTAGGCAGGCCTGGCACTGTTCACGTAACTCAAACAGATGCACTTTTGTTCTCTAGCGTTGCACAATACTATCAGAGCCTCTGCTAAATGAAGGAAATGTTGTGTACGGGGGTGTTAGATAAGTGACCTTATCATATCAGTCACCATATTATAGATTTATTTGTATTTTTGTTTTCCTGTCTAAATCCTAGGTGCATTTTAGTTGCAGATTAATTTGTTGGTCTGAAAGGGAATACATTTGTTTATATCACAGTTTATTGCTGTATTGCAGTTAAATCAAATACTGGTGTACCTGAAAAGTGTATGTGAAAGCGGCTGTTGAAAGCACTATATATCCGTATGTGACTGAATCAAGGTGGTAAATAAAAGGTCTTGCTTTAGGCTGGGTTCCCCCCATGAGTAACTGTTGTCCGTGTCCTGGCCTCCTAGGCTGGTCAGACGGGGCTGATGCTGGCTGTAAGTCACGGGAGGATGGACATGGTCAAAGCCCTGCTGGCCTGCGGGGCGGACGTCAACATCCAGGATGACGAGGGCTCAACTGCCCTGATGTGTGCCAGCGAGCATGGCCACGTGGAGATGGTCAAGCTGCTGCTCGCCCAGGCCGGATGTGATGCCACCCTCAGTGACAATGTGAGTCCCCCAGCCTAAGTCAACAAAAGGACAGCCTAAGTAACCCTTTTAGCAGGGTTAGCTCACGACGCACTGCAGGGTGTATTATTCCTCTGGTTATGAACATGTATTCTACACCGTATACATAACTCTCTGGTATTTTTAGTACTTCACAAATATGAATAATTTTAACAATGAATATAATGAATAACAACATTTGAGTAATACAAACAATCTTTACATAATTGTTCTCATGACAGTTAATTGTCGAGTTGTATAAATGACAGCAGCTGTGCTCCTTTTATTACCAGGATGAGAGTAATGCCCTGTCCATTGCGCTTGAGGCTGGACACAGCGATATCGCCATGCTGCTGTATGCCCATGTAAACTTCTCCAAAGCCCAGTCTCCGGTACGAGTCTCATTACACTTTAGCTACACTGCCCAGGCTTATTTTTTCTGCCTTCAGGTTGACAGAGAAATTCCCAGAACACAAGCAGCGACACACTGACACACTGATTTTTTTGTTGAGTTGATAATGGAAAAGTTGTTGTAGTTTGTATTGTTTGCTCTATCACATACGTCACACAAAGTACAATAATATAAAAATATAGATTATTGTATTCGGGACAATATGGGGGGAGGGGGATTTATCACAGAACTATGCATTCAGTCACAAACACTTCTTTTTGGGGATGGCAGCTTGTGTATTTTGTAGTTAGCAGTGTGTTGTATCTTATCATTTTTTGCACCCTCTTCACAGGGGACACCTCGTCTCGGGAGAAAGGTGCCGCCGAGTCCCACTCGGAGGACTGAATTTGAGTAATGCGAACACCTGCCCCTTCCCCAGCTCCAACTGCTGCTATTGGTTCATGTTAACCTGAACACGCCCGAATGAATGTATTCACAAGCAGATATCTCTGTGCCTGAGTTCACCAGCAGTAGTAAACAGTAAAAGACGGAAAGCATTACTCTTATTCTAAATTGTTATTCAACTGGAAGTCTTCAATCTAGCTTTTATTTCATACACTTATACATGGAAAGAAGTTGACTCATGTTATTCTTCAGTATTTTCAATATCACTTTTTAAATGCCAATCAATACTGTCAGTAGAACTCATGTCTATATACAAAAGTAAGATTTCAGATTCTGGAACCTACTGGTTTATGGCAGTGGCATTTTTTTTTTTTTTAACAACTATTTTTTTGTACAAATATAATTTCTCCTCTATATTTTGAGATATGACACCTTTACCCAGGTATGTATCTTTGAATAACCGTGTTAGGGTTTGAATATATCAGATTTTCATATATACAGTATATATTGATATTTAGATTGGATAAACAATCTACGTTTTGTAAAAGATCATTTATATCTATTTAAAAATCACCCTATTTGTATTATTTCAGAATCCCTAAATTACATGAAGTTTAATATTTATCAGTTTAGTAGATAATAGTGTTTTATGGATACGCATATTTTATTTCACCATACAGACTGTATTTTAGAGTAATTACATGTGTAACATATCATATATTTTTCTTAATCGTCAATGTACCATTAATAAACTTTCTAAGCAGGTACTTGTATTTGAATATCTAAAGTGCCTTGCATCTGCCATATAACAAAATTAAAAAAGTTTTCTGAATTGCTACGTGTGCTCTTACATCTGTCATCCTACTTTAAAAAGTCATGTTATATTATTGCTGCTCTTGCAAATGGGACCCTTTTTGCATGATAGTTTCTCAGACCATCTTTCCATGGCGTCTGTGTTATATAGCTCACTGCCTCCGCCTGCTGGTGACAATTTGTATCTTAAACCTTTACGCTTTAGTTTAGATGGATAGTGTCCATTAAAAAATTTAACTTTCTCTTGCGACTCAACTGATTTAATTCACCCAATCTGTTGTGGTTGTAATACGTCTTGCAGAATTATTTTATTCACCAAATCCAGAATGTTGTCACAGTATGAAGTAAGGAAAAAAGTCATAGAGATGGCAAAGTGCACCTCTGCGTGGATTTTTTGTTTCTTAAAAGAAAGTGTTGGTGTTGTGCACCTAATTTTATGCAGTGTAATAATTGCAAACCAACACTGCATATCTTTGTGTTTGAAAGTTATACAGAATGCTTTTATTGCTTAATATTAAGTCAACATTGGTACCAAGAAGTCCTCAAAGAATAAAGATGTTTACATTGTTGTGCATTAAAGCCCTGAGATGGATCCTTGCTGGCTGTTTTCCCTAAAGCCAGGTAACCTATGCTTAGAAAAAGCTCTTTCTTCCATTGTCACAGAAGGTTGTACCTAAATGTTTTAATTGTGCTACAGTTATAATTATTATTTCTACAAAACGTATTAACTTATTATTCAAATGGCCGAATATGCAAGCAGATCTGCACATTTGAATTAGATTTTATAAAGAATAGCCTAATTTCACTCAATGTCTCAGCCTGTCTCAGCCTACTACACAATTTGCATAAATGAATGTAACCTAGCTAGCCTACAAATGATTTCGTAGCTATAACTTGGATCAAACTAGACATTGTGGATCAAATATGAATCAAGACTCAGCAATTGCATGGCCTATTTTTCATCTCAAATATTTTCAGAAACGCATTTTAGTGGACTGTTTAGGTGGAATAAGAGCGTTTATAAACAGGCCGCCGTGTTGTTCCGGTTTAAAAACGTGGAGCCGAAAGCAAAGGACCGTAGCATAGGGTAGGCTCAGTGGTAGGCTTTCTGACCGTAGTGCGTCTTTTTACCATCGAGATCTGATCGAGATATATAAGGACTGGAGACAGGTTCCACTTTCCATTTCCATGGATTCCTATGGAAGCTACGGTAAAATTGCATTTGTGTGTGGAGTGTGCGTGTGAAGAGTGGTGGATAATTTATACACGTCACGCGTTGCGAGAAAAGGCTGAGGACCGAGGAGAAGAGGACGGATAAAATAAGCAATTGGAATTCACCCCATGTTCACTGACATAAACAGAACTCCAAAGAGACTGGTCAAATGCTTGTAAGCATCCAAGCGATGTTCAAGGCATGCCACTAGCTTATCAATGACCAAATAAAATGTTTCTATTTTGAACTTCTCCCTCCCTTCAAGTGTCACACCTGGCTCTGAGCTCTCATCTGAACATGTTTTGGGTTTCCTCTTTCGCTGAAGATCGTGCTTATATTACTGAGAGACACATGTCACATTTAAGGCTGCCCTTTCAAAAGCCTCAAACTGGTCTCGCTGTCCCGCCACAAAATCTCTCAACGAAGACAAAAGCTGTGCTGCTACAAAAATGTCAACGTCACTTTTCTGTAGGTACATGCTTGTAGCATGGAACCGGTCAAGTATGACGTCCCAGAAATGTGCCATGAACACCATCTCTAAGGTGTCCAATTTAGCACATAGTCCAGCGACCTCAAATCGAGTATCTCTTTTCTCATTATCATCATTGCACATACCACCAAAGGCCTCTCTAATGTGGGTGTAATTTCTCCACAGTGCTTTAGTTGACTTTGCCCGAGCACTCCACTGAGTACTGGACAGCAATTTTTATGTCAGTCTGACATCTGTCTTCCAAAAGACTTTCACCCATCTGTGTGTGGATGAAGAGCAAAATGTGTACAGTGACTGCAACATGTTTAAAAACTCATCAGCCTCTGGGCTACTGCCGTCTAAGGTGTTAACACCAACAAAGTTAAGTGACATACTCTATCAGAGGGTTTTTTTTGTTTCAGGTGGGCTTGTAACCCGTTGTATTTTTCTGACATGTTGCTTGCATTGTCATGACTGACCTCTACAGTTTGAGAGGTCCAACCCAAGGCCCTCCACCATCAAAGTCACAGTCTGCTAAACTTTTACCAGTGTGGCTCTCAATTGGCTGATGTCCAGGAATCGCTCCACCACATTCCCGCCGCTGTTAATAATGACAACACCCTTCAAATACTGTTTTTGGAAAATACAATCAAGCGGTAGTATTTTATATCTACTAAACTCCTCAAAAAAAGTTTGGAAACGTTATTTCGGTCGATTATTCCTCCCCTTTAATAATACCAATTGGTATTGTATTTTATATCGTTGGAAAGCCTGATTAGTCACCTTTACAACGAGGTACAACTTGTAAGGATCATGCATTCGTGGAATGAGCAACACAGCTAACCGTGTGGGTAGCGGCCCAAAAAAATGTGCCAAAATCCCCTGCAATATTCTTCTGTTGGTATTCACTCTCGTTTTGAGCTTCAAGTGCTGGCAGGTGTATGCCAGTCACAGATCGCGTGACACCTTTCAATGGGGGCAGTGTCATGGTGTGGGGCGGTATCTCTCTCACAGGCAAAACAGAACTTGTCATCATTGAAGGCAATCTCAATGCAGTGAGATATCGGAATGAGATTCTGGAGCCAGTGGCGATCCCATATCTCCAGAATCTGGGACCTAACTCCATCCTCCAGGATGACAACGCTCGCCCCCACAGAGCCAGGATCATCACAGAGTACCTCCAGAATTTGGGAGTGGAGAGGATGGAATGGCCTGCCGTGAGTCCAGACCTCAACCCAATTGAACACTTGTGGGATCAGCTTGGGCGTGCTGTACGTGCCAGAGTGACCAACGCAACCATGTTGGCTGACTTGCGACAAATCCTGGTTGAGGAATGGGATGCCATCCCACAGCAGTGTGTGACCAGGCTGGTGACCAGCATGAGGAGGAGGTGCCAAGCTGTTGTGGCTGCGTATGGATCTTCCACACGCTACTGAGGTCCCTGACAGTGTAAAATGAATAAAGTGTAAAAATGGCCAATATGTGTTGTTTTTTCCTTATTACTGTGGGAGAGTGCAATCATCCAGTCCACCAAGCAACTCAAAACGAGAGTGAATACCAACAGAAGAATATTGCAGGGGATTTTGGCACATTTTTTTGGGCCGCTACCCACACGGTTAGCTGTGTTGCTCATTCCACGAATGCACGATCCTTACAAGTTGTACCTCGTTGTAAAGGTGACTAATCAGGCTTTCCAACGATATAAAATACAATACCAATTGGTATTATTAAAGGGGAGGAATAATCGACCGAAATAACGTTTCCGAACTTTTTTTGAGGAGTGTATAAAGGCAGCTTTGAGTAGATAAAAGAAAAAAAATAGAAAATAACCCTAACCCTTTAAAAAGGCTATTAGAAAATAGCCCTTAGGAGGGATTGTTTAAATAGCCTGTAAAAGAGCTGTTGTTTAAAAAAAAAGTTTTTGTCTCTGAATACATTACTGTGGCATACCAAGCAAAAAAACATGTGTCTGTCTGTGGCTTTTCCTACCAAGAAATGTCTTATATACCTTCCTGACACAGAGAGAATTATGTTGTTTGAAATTCAAAAGATAACAATTTTTTCATTGGCTGAACAACCAACAAAGGTCTCTGATAAGTCAGTGAAATTACTTGGTGGAGACTATGCACATAGGCCACACCCCATCGATGGGGAGGGGGAAAAAAATATCCCCTAAGAGCTGTCGACAATTTGCATGTCAACTGTAGCATTATCTACTTCCATGAATCTAAAAACAAACGGTCTATGGAAAAAATGTATGGGGTTTTCCTTAGTCTTTAAGTATGGATTGGGTCTCTTATATATGCGTTTGGCATATTTTTTTTAATGTTTCACAAAACCGCTAGCTAATAAGCTTTCAATGAGGTTTTTATTCCCACGGCCACAGCATCCAATGTTTTGAACTAATAGTAGTTTAGAACTAATAGCACTAATATTTAGCTAGCTAGTAGCTTTGATTTAAGCATCATGACTATGGCATGCTGTTTTAACATTTATTCAACCAACTGTAGCTAGCTACCCTTTTATCTTATACCCCTTTCACACAGACGACCTGGAACAAATGCCATCTAAATAACTAGATAAGTTGTCTGCCAACTAACTAGTTAGACAGCTTAGTTTTAGGCCGATAGATAGTTAACTAGCTGATTTTTTAGTGCAGCTAATTTGGTTGTAAGGGCAGCTAGCTGGCAAAAATGGCAGCTAGGTAACTAATTTCTGTTAGCAAGCTAAATCAGATGGGAAGCTAGCTAGGGAAAATGGCCAGCTAGCTAAAATAAATGGATAGCTAGTTACGGTAAGTCAAATAACGAACGGCTTGCCATAATATGACGCCCTTCAAACTGTCCTGTTATGCAGATTGACCTGACTTGTTGGTGAATATTGTATCATGTCACAGCATATTGTAGCGTGCCAACCAGTGGCTCAGTTCTACAGAAGCACTGTACTCTCCGAGAGGTTCTCGTTTTAAGCATGCACTGTATGTACCAAGGGGCCCAGGTGTTACGCTCGATGTATGCACAGAGGGGCCTGAGGGCCCTAGTGGTCAACTCACACTGTAAGCACTCAGGGGCCCTAGTGGTCAGCTCATGCTTTAAATGCAGAGGGGCCCAGGGACCCTCACACTGTAGGTGCCAAGGTGCCCTAGTGGTCAGATCACGATTTAAGTTACAGGGGCCTAGGGGCCCTAGTGATCAGCTCACTCTTTAAACACCAAGGGGCCTGGGGGCCCTCACACTGTAAGCACTGAGGGGCCCAGGGGCCCTAGTGGTCAGCTTACATTTTAAACACCAAGGGGTCTGGGGGCCCTCACATTGTAAGCACTGGGGGGTCTGGGGGGCCCTAGTGGTTAGCTCATGCTATAAGCACCAAGGGGCCTAGTGGTCAGCTTGCACTGTGCGCACTGAGGGCCCTGGTGTTCAACTTCCCTCGGAAGTCTTGGGCCATGCACCGTGCAACCTTAGGCTTGCAGGCTGCCTGGCAGTCCGAGGCCCCGGGGCACTGGCCCGGCGGTCCATAATCCAGGTATGGTTACATTAACGTAGTTTCACATGTAAATAGAAAATAGCACAAAGAGACTGAAATGATGATGGAATATAGCTCATATTTAATATATGTGTTTCCATATAAAATTAAATAATGATTTGGTATTATTGGGCATAAATTAAGTTGGCCTCCTATAAGATGAGGGGGTGGAGGTGGGTTTAAAATCTAATACAATGATCTTATCCACTAATATACTGATTAGCCTATACTTTAGCTTTATATGAAAGCATCTCAAATCTCATCTAGGTCTTAGAATTTTTTTTCTCTAAATGTTCATAAATTAAACACTTTATTATAGAAAATGCCTTGTGTGAGGTTGTGTAGAAAT
Organism: Ilyophis sp. 1 JC-2022; assembly: GCA_022702515.1. Classification (NCBI taxonomy): domain Eukaryota; kingdom Metazoa; phylum Chordata; class Actinopteri; order Anguilliformes; family Synaphobranchidae; genus Ilyophis; species Ilyophis sp. 1 JC-2022. The sequence continues at coordinate 24,232,386 of CM040394.1, forward strand.
GCAGAAAATTAGTTTTAAAAAGCTAACATTTTTCTGGGGGAGGACCCCCCAGACCCCCGCTACTTCGCGCCCCCCTGTGCCCTACCAACATCTCTTTATGCACCCCCCATCAAAGCAGTCTAGAAAACGGTCCTGCCTACCTCCAAAGAGGTAGCTATACTCTGACATCACGATTGGGACGGGGGCAGAGTGGGGAGCAGAAAGAAAATTTCAAGACGCTTTTCTGCCAGTTTCTTCTTCTAATAGCATAGCCAACGATATTAATTACATAATTGTTGAAATAACGGAATAGATGAATACGTTTCATTATACGGTAGGCATACAAACACGTTTAGGCTACCTTTAGAAAAACGTCATGTAGCAAAGTGTAGGCTAGCTAGTTACCCTGAACGCAAAACTATTTTTGCAAACTAAAGGTTATCACTTTTTTGACGACTAGTTACTGAAATCGCCTCATACACACTTCTACTCAAGTGACTTCTGCTCCAGTTGACATGAAAACAAAATACATCGGGATACTGCCATTTGTTGTTTTAAGATAAGTTATTTTGTCGATAAGTGGTTATGATAACACTGATTAGCCTACTTTGTTGAATATGGTACCTCATTGTTACATTACATTACAGGCATTTAGCAGACGCTCATATCCAGAGCGCCTTACACAACTTTTTAGCATTTTAAAAATATATTATCCATTTATACTGAAGCGATTCAGGTTAAGTACCTTGCCCAAGAATACAACGGCAGTGTCCTACCTGGGAATCAAACCTACAACCTTTCGGTTACAAGTTCCTTGACCATTATACTACACTACCGCCATTGTTAAAACAAAGGTATTCAAGGAGACTAGAGAATTGCGTGAAAAATCATAATTTCCCTTTTGCCATAGCTACAGTAGGCCTAGGCCTAACTTTATATGTCTAGAAATGTGTTCATTTTTTCATGCTATGAAAAAACAAATAAACATGTTCTACTTTGAATTCATCTGATTAAGCAGACTAAACTGGCTAGGACGATGTGACAATGCTTGTTTCTTATTGTGTAAGTGCTGTACTTATGAGAGTGGGACTGCTCTGCCCTGAACGTCTCCCACACGGGTTTGGTATTTGTAGACTGATCGCGCGCCAAATTATTTCAAATTGCGCGAGATGACTGGACTGCAGAATTGAGGAGTAAATGCAAGCTTGTTGCATTTTTTCATTGCAACATCTCATCACACAGGCTCCAGCATTAAAAAGGGAGACTGCAATCAGTGTATGTCACTGGACTAGACTAGTTGTCATTATTTTGTTTCATTTGATATTTTGTCTTGTAGTTTTTTATTTTTAACTCTGGTAAATTAAGGCCCTTTTTAAAAAAAATACCTGTAATATCTAAGGTGCGTACAATCACTTTTCATTCGGAAATGAGCGACGACGAACAGGCCAAGCAGTCCTTGGAATGTGTTGGATCCATGATGTCTTCTGGCAAAAAACCACCTAGAATGCCTAAATGTTCCCGTTGCAGAAACCATGGCTATGTGTCACCTTTGAAGGGACACAAACGATTTTGCAACTGGAGGGATTGCCTCTGTCAGAAATGTAAATTGATTGCAGAACGGCAGAGGGTGATGGCGGCCCAGGTAAAGTTATTTAATTACGATCATAATTTAGCATTTAATTGAATGTTTTACTTTTTAACTAACATACGGTTACAATAATGCATTTTGAAAAATAATATTTAAAAGCTTGGCATCTAAGTTCTAAGTGACTATGCATTCGCTAGAGCTGTAGGTCGATCACTAGCCATCTAGCTACAAGCTAAATCCAATCAAGTCGATTTGCAGCTAGTTAACTGTTTTCTAGCAATCCTGCTAGCCAGCTACATTTGTTGTTGTTAGCTAGCTCGATTGTATGGTTACAAATGTCATTGTTTATCATAACAATTTGTATTGTTTACTTTGCATGGCAGAGAGTGATACTATGTATATAACTAGCTAAGTAGTATTAGCAGGCTAACTACAATGAAACCTACCATTAAAGTGAGTGTCTTTATCTTACCCAAGAGGCTGGTCACTGCTCTTCAGTTAGTTAGGATACGTTATAGCTCTTTTTTCCAGCTAATTGGAATTATTTACCTACGTACCCAAATAATTAGATCGTATTACCTGTAAGAACTAACTACAAAGCCTTATTTGTTTTAATACAATAATAAGAACGTAAGCGATTCGGAATTACACTATTTTATAACATATATTTTTTTCTTAATGGGAATTATATAAACATTACATCAAACAATACCCTAAATAAATCAGTTTTTATTTGTTTTTTTACATGCTCCTACATTTGGCGAGTGCTAAAAAAATCAAATATAAATATTGTGTCTCTACAAGACGACAGATCATTGAATTTAGAAAGAAAAGAAAAAAAGTGGTCCATTAAATCAGATAAAAAATGTAAACCTCTCCCCGTGCAATTAATGTTTTTTTATTTTTTGTTTTAAAGTCAGCAGCATGTTTCAGCAGTATGCCTTCATCAGCGTTTAGTCATCTACACCCTGATGAAGGCATACTTCATCAAGACTTTATTAGGAAGTTTGGTCTCGAGCAGGTACTGCACACATCTAATAGTTTATATCATACCCTGAACCTCCCTCACATCCCTGCTGTTTCCAGGTGGCACTCCGCAGGCAGCAGGCCCAAGAGGAGGAGATGGGCATCTGTAGTCCAGTCACTTTGTCCAGCACAGAGATTATGGTGAAGAATGAAGCCACAGTTGACAGGTCTTGCTTCTTCTCTGCAGGGGAAAAGTCTCCCAATACCCTGAACAACGGAGCCACATCACCCTCTGCTATAGGTAGGCTTATGACAATGGCACACATGAGAATACAGAGTACTGTGTGCTTGCAGAGAGAACCAGTATACTGTACTGTACCTGTACATGATAACATATGCAGGGGTATTTACAGTGCTTGTGTTTGGGTTTCTCCCCCTAAATCTATGTACACCACAGATATTTGCAATTGGGCTGTTGTAGGAACATGTTGAATATAAAGCCCCTTTCACACATGGAGCCTGTAAAATATCCGGGTTCAATTATCCGGGTTAGGTAGTGGTTTTCCCCATTCACAAAGGATGTGTCCCAATACTCTAAAAAATGCACCCTTCTTTCCTCCACTACCACCTCCTCTCCTCCGTGCCCTGGAAACTGATCTTTGTGTTTTAATCTAATGTTGCTGATTGATACATCTTAATTGCATATTAATTAATGTCTCGGCGCAAATCGCAATGTCTGGTACATTGTATACTGTACATGCAATACTTGTACTCAAAACGTTCAGGCAGTTTTGCATACTAGGAGAGGAGTGGTAGTGGAGAAAGGTAGAGGAGAGGAGTGAAGAATATTGGGACGCAGCCACATAGGTCTCCGATACGGAAAATGTCCGTGTATAGCGTCTGTTCACACATGATATGACCGTTCCGAAGACTTTAGGCAGAATGTCTACCCGAAGCAATGCAGGACAATTCATGTTAACGTTACGTTAGTTTGTTTTTAAAATAGCCAGATAGTTCGCTGAATACAAGTTTTTGCAGAGATGTAAATCCTATCAACACAACACAGTTAAAGAGTGTTTTAAGATAACGTACGTATCTTTAGACAATATAACTCATTTATACGACCACAAATAGAACGTTAAGAAGCATGGTTTATGAGATACAAATTTATAGTTGTTTTTGGTAAAATGCAACTCAAATAGAAGGACGTCTACCCGAAGCAATGCAGGACAATTAATTTTAACGCGCAAGTCAGGGATTTCGTTCGACTTTAAAATAGCCAGCAACTTCTCTGAAAAAAGGCAGATAAATCTACCAACACAACACAGTTGAAGAGTGATAGTTTTTTTAGTTAACTTAATTGTTTTTGGTCCATTCCGTTTTTGGTCCATAAAATCAAACGATGCAGCTCCAATATATTCTATGTGCAAAGTCATATTATGTGTGCAAGAATTGTTGCTAGGGCCGATTAAAGTATTTATTAAATAAATGATGCCAGAAACAAAAGGTTTTACGTAAGAACGTTGTAGCCTTTTGCATGCTTTATCGGGGAATGTTTATGCTTTTATTCACACAACTTGAGCCGTTCCCGAAGATTTCCGGAAATCTTACAAGGTCCTGATCCGGATAATTGCCTTACACGGAAAATCGACTCTGACTTTATTTATACATGAGGCCGACTACGGAAGATGTCCAGAACATTTACAGATTAAGATGTATGTGTGAACGGGGCTCAAGACCACTCTATTGTTTATTTTATTTTTTACAAGACACATTCATGGTGGGGAAAACAGAAGAGAATTGACTGGTTGTCTGTCACAAATAACTAATGGCAGTCCTCGGTTTATTTTTTAAAAGATTGTACCCTTAACATCCTCAGGGATGTTTCTATAGTTTACATTTTTACATTTTATCCATTTGAGCAGATTCATATTTACTGAAGATCATTTAGTCCTGTTTAGTTTACTACAGCAATTGCACCAAGTGGCAAGCTTGCAACTATTGGATGTAAATCCCTAGTGCTATACCGCCCAGTATACCAGTAATCACTAATCCCTCCTCTTTCATTCATTCTGATGTATTCTTGTATGTTTGTATACACATAGGTATTCAACCAATCATGCACTAAATCAGATCTGAAATGCTAATATTTTTAGTGGTAGAATGTGTAGTGTTGCTGGTGATAAATCACATCAATTACGGTCAAACTACAAACATGAGGTTCATAGCAGTTTGTTCCTGTGAATAAAATAAATAAATAATTGGTAATCATAAATAATGGAATCCGTAAATAGATATATGATGTGTTGTCTGAAATACATGTAAACTCTTGTTTCTCTCCAGACCCACATTGTCATATGACAGAATAAGTCACAGATTTCAAGATTTTACAAGTTTTACATTTTGAAAGAATTCATACATTACTTCATGTTAATTACAAATATTGTCAAAATAGAATGAGTAATAGCAACTTTGTAATAATAAAACATTACTCACATTAAACCAAACAACATCACAATGCTTACAGGACAGTATGCCATATCAGCAAATGACTTGAAAAGAAGGACTCAGTGGGAGCATGATGGACTTGTGGGAGCTGACAGTGATGACTGGGAGTTGAGTTTAAGAAGTTCTTCGATAAGTGACTCCCAAGATAAAGATTATCAAAAACAAGTTGTTTCCTGATTCTGCACGCCCCCGAATGCCAACCTGGTTGCGGACTGCTTAACTGACCTCATTTTAGATTTGGACACAAGTCCATTGTTTTATGCAGATCCGTTTGTTCTCGTGCTTCTGTTTAACAACAGCCGTGGGAATGCTTTGTCGATAGGTGTATCTATCAAAATGGGTAAGTGCTTGCTCACGTAATAGCAACTGCACGTGAACTGCAGGTTTCTTGAATTGCTGAAAGAGACCAGCCTTGATTGGAAGTGTCTGAAACATCTGCAGTGTTTCAGATGTTCCCTTGCCATTCCAGGGCTCGACACTAACATGTTTTTCCAAGGAGCACATGTGCTCCTAAGTTGAAAGATTTAGCACACATCAATTTTCAGGATCAGATTCTCCTAAAATGGGAGCACTGTCCCGCCTTGCATTCACAACAAACCTCTGTGAACCACTAACAGTATTTTATGTTACAATTAAACTTACAATTCTTGAGACACGTTTTGAGCCATATAGTCACTGGTCAGATAGAGTAGTGTTTTTGAAATTAAACTTTACTGTTTAATGTTTAATAAACATACTTGCATAGCCATTATGCATACATTTCCCACAAGCATCGCTATACAGGTTCTAAGGTGAAAGGCCAAACATAGAGGTCTTGTTCATTGTATTGTGCATGCCAATATCTTTTCACCGTGCTTCTAAATTTATGCTCATACAAAGCGCAAGTCAGTGGGAGACAAGGGGAGATCTCTGAGCTTTTCATTACTGCGCTGCTGTCATATCTGCTGGGCAGCGATTGCGCGGTGCCAGACGAAGCCATCTCTTGATCATTCCGTAGGATTTTTTGTGGTGGGAGAAACAGTGTGTTCCTGCCGTTCAGATAGTGCTCTCCGGAGTGGAATACCAGATGGGTCAAGGCTACTGTGGTGATGGCAGGCCCAGCGTTGGTGACAGGACGGTACAAAAGGAGCTCCGCGCCCATTTGTGTTGTGCTGACGAGAACCCAGAGCACAGCGCATGTCAGTTTACAGTAATATCTTTGGGGTGAAATGCCAGGCACACCAACTAAGTTGTCTTTCATGCACAAAATGGTTCTCTGTGAAACATGTCGAATACAGAACTGTGTAAGCATTAGTAACCTTTGACCGATGAGTAATTTTACAGCTGCTGGTCTTTGATATACATCCTATATAAAATAAATTAGGTTTGTATATATTTTTTTTTTTAAAGTTGAATTGAAACCGAATGCATCTCTGTAATTCGTTCTAGTCATGTGCAGTTGCATTATATCTATCACCAGCAGATGGAATATGCACATTATAAATCTGTATTCAGACCCCCAGTAATCACGTTTCCTTTTTTGATCACAGTCATGATAGTGAGGCAATTTTAGACTTGTTGAGTAAGAAGTATTCAAAAAGTTTGTTGTTTAAATGAATCTACCCCTGTGTCACACACAGTTGCTCAATCTGGTGTGTTTTAAGCACATTTGAGATGCATGTGTATGTATTTTTGGAAACTTGGAGATTTTCATACTTTATTGTGCTACAGATTAAACGGCGTCTTGTGGTAAAGGGTTTTCTCCATCTGAAGTTCAATGGCTTCTATGCCCACGCAAACATTTCCATTATAATATTTTATTTGTACATCTTTCATATGCACAGGTGAATGTGTACTGAGCAATTACACATCCTGAAGGTATCATTGTTCAATGAATCTGAAATTTTAGTAGTTCTAAGCAGAAGTTCAGAAATTGTTAATGGCCTCTACTGTGTGTTCTGTGTTGTACATTTTTACGACTAAATGATAAACATCAGGGGCCACATGTATAAAACTCTGAGTAAAAGAATGCGTAAAAGAATGCTCTGGGTGAAATCTGCTTTAAAAAAGTTTTGAATTTTCTACCTCTGCCTTTCGGTCACTGTGTCGCTATATCACATGGACCCCAAACATTGCGTATGTATGGTGTCCATCATGTGCAGAGGTACGCAGATTCTCACAGCACGTGTTATATTATACATCTGAATTTCTGCGTGGAAACTCGCTGACGCGGTTTTCTGAGGGCATTTTTCTGCTCAGCACTGTTTATACATGTGGCCCCAGGTTGTACTTCTGAGAAGTTTGTAAGAATCCTGTTTGTAGTTTTTTTTTGTGGTTTGTTTGGAATGATAAATGTACCAAGAGACTGAGGAATCCCATCACTATAATGTTATCTCACAACCAAATGGGAATCTAGTCAGAATCTTCTCCAACATTCTTGAAATCAGAATGTGGGATTCTGATATTTATATTTATGAGAGTATGATGAGCAGGAGAAACAACAATATATGTTGTACAGGTTTATATAAATGGCATAACAAATAAGGATGTTTCTTGTTTTTCAGGGAACCGACCCGCCCTGCCACCCAGTCCCACGTCTGCCAACAGAGGGCACCCTGAGGGTTCATCTGATCTGGTGGTGGATGCATCCTACTACAACTTCTATCAACCCTCACGCTACCCTGCCTACTACAGCAACCTTTACAACTACCAGCAGTACCAGGTGCCCCAGACAGTTCAGTACCAGGCTAAACCATATTCTGACAGCATGCTGTCCTGGATGCTAACATTAGATTAGTGAATGTAGAGGAACCTTCACCTTCAAATTTCCTATTATTTTTGCATGGAAGTTTCCTGTGATGAAATTACCAAAGTGAATTTCTGTTTCAAGGTTTTGCTCCATACCGTTACTGCTTCTACCCGAATGCTGATATTGAGAACAAGTCGATACGCGTAGGAACGCTGACCTTCTTTAGCACTTAGGACAGCAGGCCGTCACGCGCTTGCTTTCGCAGAGGCGCACGACGCGGAGCGCAGATTAAGGGAGCTCGCGGCGGGCCGTCGATGGGGGTTCCTGCCGGCGGGCCTGCTCTGTGTTTGAGTTGGCAGGTGGCTGCAAGCCTCTCTTTTCACAAAGCGCCAGTGCATCGCGATGGTGGCTCGGCTACCGTTCCGAGTGACTGGTTCACCGAGGTGCGCCGCCTTCATGCTGCACTACCCCCTCTGCGTGCTGTTTACACTTCCCTTCTTCCCTAAGCTGGAACTGCAATTAACTGCAACCCCTCTACCAGGGGGGCTTATAAACCCTGATCCCAGAGGGTAATTAAGGTGTGCTTTCCCAGGGCTCACACTTGAGCAGTATGCTTCTCCTCTCGCTTTCTTCCTAAAGGTACTGTCCCACAATAAGTATAGGTCCTATGTCCGAAAATGTATTTACTTGACTTTTCTTTATCTAGGTTTGATATCTTCTTATTTTAAATAATTTGCATCAAACTGGGGAGGGGGGTGTCTGTGGGAGTAGGCGTCGACAAATACGAAGGTAAATGACCAAAATAAATTGGACAGTTCACTTACTTAAAAACATCTTTGTAAGGACAGACGGAAAGACACTTGTGTTTATTCTCGCTATCTTGTAGAGCTTGAAAGTTGAATGAAAAGAGTTGTCAGAAGTATGCTCTCCTCTGCTGAGATAAGTTTAAGCTCCTGCTCTAGAAGAAATTTGGCCAAATTAGTTGTTTTAGCAGCCAGTAAAACAGCAATGCCCCCACAACTCCAGCTTCCAATCACCACAGTCCGCTAGCCAATCGTCTGTGGATTCAGCCGGCTTTCTTTGCCAAATCAGACGGCCAGTTCTCTCCTACTGCTAAGCGTCAAAAATGGGGAGTGTGAAAAGAGTAGCGCTTGATATTAAGCTTTTATCGGACAAGTGTGACATTTTTCACTTGTCCAAAACCCTCCATTTGTGATTGAAATGGATTCAATTTGTTGTTGCATTTTCTCAATTTCTATTAGCAATGATCTCATTAACAATGTAACCAGGGTGGCAGGTGAAATGAGCATCATGCAATTTCTACTTCTATTCAGATCATTTTTAATTGAACCTTTTTTTAATCTCTCACTTGTCCCTTCGGGCAAGTGGATGGAAAATTGTACTTGTCCGACCAAAAAAACATACTTGTCCCGGACAATAGGACAAGCCTTAATGTCAAGCCCTGAAGATGCAGGTAGATGATGATCACTATTCCTCACTCTTGCCCGTTGTATATTTTTGGAGAAGTGGGAATCGGGTGATGGCGCGTAGGATAAAGCGCGATCCACGTGCTCTGTGGTCTGAAATTTATCTGACCTCCCATCTGCCACCTCCCACTACAGTGAAAGGGCTCTGCTGCAATGCAGGTGGAGAATGAAAATATAAGGGTGGCGTACATATTCCAGACATCTGATGGTGTCGGATAAGAGTTCTTCGGGGAGGTATGGAAGTAAAGCGGCGCATTATTAATGATGCCATTCACCATGTGTTGGAGTTCGAGCGTAGCGGCAAGGCGAACGTCTGCACACTGTCCAGGAAAGTGCAGTTCACAGGCACCTTCAACAATCAGCATTACTTTCTATAATCTTGCATTTCTTATAGTTCTGCTTTGCGGAACAGAATTTCTGCATTTCTCAACACAATTTGCTTGCTGTAGAAACATGGTAATTTCATTCAGATTGGTTAATAAAGACGGGTAGTGACATATAGGCCTGAAATGTTGGTGCAGCGCTCCTTAAATCTGCAGGTGTTTGTGTTGGAGTATGATTTAGCTTCGGGTATGAATGTGAGCTTATGATTCCATTTCAATATTGTATTGTATTTTTCACATGAGTCAATGTTGTTTAAATCACCATTCATAAAGCTTTCATGGAGGATGGTATGTGCTATAAATGGTGACATATTGCAGGCTGGCAGAAATCTAATTTTTAAAAAAGCTAAATTTTAAATCATCTGAGCCACTTTCCACTTAGCAGAGGGCACAATTCAAAACTGATATGAAACATTCAACTCCAAAATATTTTTAGTACAATTATCACTTTAGTAACACAATACGTTGAGTATGATATTTTTGAGTACGTTGATAACTAAGTGAATGCTACATATCATATTTGCATTCGGTCATTTTAATTTTTAAAGTCCCTATCCGTTGTATTTACTTCTGTAAAGTAGAAATATCCAAGAGTGTTTAATATATCCATGTTAATTTCTGATTATTCAACCATAATATTTAACCATTATGAGACAATGTAATTCTTAACCAGATTTCTGCTCTGCCAATATGCCTACATGACTTCCACACGACTTGGATTATCCTCAGCCGGATACATAATTAATATTTAATTATTCACAATTTTTTTGGACCATTATTCCACGTACAGTCTATTGAACTATATGTCAATGCATGTTGTGGACTTGAAGGTTTTCACCAATTTAGTATTTTCACATGGAAGGTTTTCATGGTCCATTCCTCAGGAACCTGCCCAATGTGATGCATTGTTTTGTGAACAGTGCGAGGACCGACAATTCAACCCCGAGTGCCTTTGTGTGTACGTGTACAGATGCCGAGCAGCGAGGGCCGCCTGTCGAGCCACAACATGTCTCCACAGTACCGGATGCACTCGTACTATTCTGCAGCCTCCTACTTGAGCCAGGGCCTGGGAACTCCTGGCTGCGTGCCCCCCATCTTCACCCTGGAGGATAATGCCGCCTTCCCTGAGGCCAAGGCAGCAAGTGAGTGCTGTACACCACCCTGCTTTCTCAGGCCCTGTTAAGCTTTATCACACCTTGAGTATAGTCATGTTCTCTCCATAAACCAAGAGCTCCATTAAAAGAAAGACTTATCTTAAAACAGATAGGTCAATGAATTAATTGAAGTTTGGGGTGGGGGTTACGTTGTTTGTGTGGAATTAAAGATGAGGCAAATAGTGGACAGTTACTTGAATGAATACAAGTTTTGCATTATCAGGCTTGGCTGTCAGTTTCTGCTAATCTTAATAGAATGTAGGAATACTTGCTTAATTTTATTGTTGAGAGAAAATTGCATAGCCCTTTGAATGCCCTGTCATAAGTATGGTGTTGTGATTATGTACTGAGAGAAACAGAAACTGCAGAAGAAGAGATGGCTAGAGGCTTTACTTCCTTACTGGGTGGGAAGGCAGTCATGGGTCTGCTCACCTGGTGGTGGTTGTTTATGAGTTTTCCTTGTCAATTCCTGTTGTTTCACCATGAGGGTCCCCCTCACCTCATGAGGAGGGCTGGTCATGCATCATTACGAGACAAAGGCGCTCATGGGATGGGTGGTCTCATCCACCAGTGAACTCTCCATTTGCAAGTCATTTCAAACTTTGTGCACAATTTGTACGTATTGTTGGCAACGTAGTGTTTTTGTCACCAGACATGAAGACATTTAAATTGACTAAGCAACATTAATTTTATGATATACAGTACTGTGCAAAAGTCTTAGGCTCAAAAAGTCTGCAAAGCGAAGATGCTTTCAAAAACAATGAAATGAAAAGTTTCTAAATATCAAACAATTGACTATAAAGAGCAGTAAACTGTAAAAAAAACTAAATCAAATCAGTATTTGGTGTTCCGTCTTTTGCCTTTAAACCTGCATCAATTCTTCTAGGTACACTGTTGTGCAGTTTTACAAGAAAATCAGCTGGCAGGTTCCTTGGAGAACTCACCACAGTTCTTATGCAGACTTTGGCTGTCTCCTTGCTTCTGTCTGTCCAGGTAATCCCAGACAGCCTTGATGATGTTGAGATCAGGGCCCTGTGGAGGCCAAACCATCTGTTGCGGAACTCCGTGCGGAAAATAATTCAATTAATATTTTGGAAAATGATTGTATGGAAATTTGCTCTTTACACACTATGCACAATACTTTACACACTAATACAGAAGACAACATAAAAACATTAAGAAAAAATCTAGGGTGCCTAAGACTTTTGCACAGTGCTGTATTAAGCGAAGGTTCATAAACGGGACAGGAATGCCGATTAACCAGTGGGGAAAAAAACAATGAACACATTTTGCCCTCTCATTCACTCACTGAGATTGTTACATTTGGCATCATGTTAGGTGTATGCAGTGAAAGTAGTGTGTGACCTTGTGTGGCTGAACAGCCTGTCACTGGCAGAGATAAGCCTTTATCTGCCTCTTCCCCAGCCCCGGTACTGCCAGTCCCACCACCATAGATTAGCAGTCTCATGCCAGTCTGCACGTCACAGCACTTCAATTAACCTTTTTTTCTTCCCATTGCAGGGCCTTATTTACTAAGACCTTTAGCGTGTGCAAAACTTTTCAGCGCACACGAAACCTAATAACACAACCAATGATTGGTGCAAAACAAATACCATGACCAATCATTGGTCATGTTATTGGTTTTATGTGTGCTAAAAGGTTTTACACCCGCTAAAGGTCTTTGTAAATCAAGCCATGAGTGTCCAACGGCTTTCTTCTTAGTTCAACCCAACCCGGGCCTGATATACGGTAACGATATCAGCCCAAACAGAAATGTGTAAATAAAGCCAGGCTCGAGTCGGACCTCTACCACATAGCCAATGGTTCATTTTGATTTAAGAAGCACTGCACCAACATTTCAGGCCTATATGTTACATGGGGCAGTCAAATGCAGGGATGCACTCGCTACCTTTTGCAGCCGTTTGAACATCAGAAAGAATCTCTTAAAGTCCCAAAATAGCAATCGCAGGAATCTTTATTTGTATAACACATTTCATACAGGTAAAAGGTACAGAATAAACGGATGAAAAGTGAGGGATGCTGTTTGCACGATAATGCCCCTCGTCGGTTGTGAAGTCTCCATAGCGTATGCAGTAATGAGGATAGAGCGTACATCTGCGGCGTCGAGCGGCTGTCGTACCGGTCCCCCTGCACCTGTGTTTATTCCCCATCAGTTCGCTGTATACGAGGTTGGATAACCTTCAGGAGCGAACGGCTCTCCTTCCAAGGCTCTGCCGTATTTGGGGAAAATTGCCTCAGGAGTTAGCGAGCGGGAACAGTTAGGATTTACAAACAATGATGAAGCTTCTCACGTGTCTCTGTCCACCCATCACTCGGCACAGCATGGCGGGGCATTGGATGTTCTTCATTCAAGCCAGCTCAGTGTGAATTACACCGCCGCATGGTGTTTACTGCAGCCAGCTCATCAGCACCACCTCACTGTAAATCGCGCATGAGAGGTGACGGCGGTATATCACCCGCCCGGCCCAGAGTCACCCACAGGGGCCAAACAGTTTGAGTTATGTTGGAATTTCAGTGTTCACTTAGGTAACTGATGTGTGGTGAGTGTTCTGGCGCAAAAAGTGTCCTTGAGTTTCTTGAAAGGTGCATGTAAATAATGTATAATAATAATTATTATTATTATTAATATTAATATTATTCAAAGTTAGTTTTCTTGCAATATTAACCCCTCCCCCTATTTTGGCTTCCCTTTGTTTATAAGTCTAGGAATAAGCCTGGGGGTTTTCATTTGAATAAAGACTAATAATCCTAGGTTGTTGCAGAATACTTGAATAATTTAATAGAATTAGTTATTTGTGAGATATGCTATTAAACGATTGTGTTATTTCTGGGATTTTAGTTAGATTTTGCTGCAGTTTGGCATCAGAAATGTTATAATATTATAACTCATGGCAGCTACGTTTGATCTCAAACAGTCTTCAGTGGCAGGTTTGCACAGGTCACATATAATTTCCTACCAATGTTTCATGTGCTTACCATTGATCATCACTGTGAGATAATCATCTCCTCTGACTGGAACTAACTCTCCCCTGTAGGACTGTGGGGCCTGTAGGGGACTGCGGGTCCTGTAGGGGACTGTAGGGGTCTATGGGGCCTGTAGGGGACTGTGGGGCCTGTAGGGGTCTGTAGGGCCTATAGGGGACTGTGGGGCCTATAGGGGACTGTGGGGCCTGTAGGGGACTGTGGGGCCTGTAGGACTGTGGGGCCTGTAGGGGACTGTGGGGCCTGTAGGGAGTAAAATAGTCGCAGGTCCGCAGGTGCTGTATTTACCGCAGTAACACTTGTAACTCAACAACAGTAACTCTCTTAGAGAAATATCCCATCAGCTGGATAGACCCACCCATATACAGGGAGGGAAATTGCTGTTCCAACATAACTCATTTATATGTCAGGTATCTAATGATTTGCATTAGAGTAGGCAGAATGTATACTTGGTGTTCCTCTAGATGGAGACTACCATCAAAACTTTGGCTAAAAAAGGAATAATAAATATTAAAAACTGAATTGATTGAATTGATAGAATGGAATTAATTTTGCATACGTCTAAAAGTAATGACTCAAGAAAGAACCTGATAACTAAATAAGAACAATTGTATTTTGGTTGTTCCCGGTCATCTAACTAGCTAGATAACTATCTAGATACCCTGGTTAGCAAACTAGCTACCTTGCTCGATAACACAATGAACTAGCTAGCTAGCTTTGTCAGCCCAGCCCAGTCAGTGTCACATTTCCCCATTTGTGTGTGTGTGTGTGTGTGTGTGTGTGTGTGTGTGTGTGTGTGTGTGTGTGTGTGTGTGTGTGTGTGTGTGTGTGTGTGTGTGTGTGTGTGTGAAGAGATAGATAGATACGTATGTTTCAATCTTTTTCAGAACTACATTTGTGGTCATGTTTTCCATCTGTCCTGCTGTAGTGAGTATAACTCAGGACCCAGAACAGCCTCGTCTGGTTACATTTGACATAAATGGCCACGGGCAGGCTCTTATATTTAGTGCTGACATTTTAGACTGCAGGAAATGGTCTGTAATTCCTACGTGGCATCCTGTGTAACGCCCGGCCTTGACCACAAGACAAAATGCCCTGTCCCAGTATTATAGATTGGTTAAATACCAGTGTAATTGCTTGCTGTAGACTCAAACTCCCTGGTAATGCAATGTATAACATCTCCAATAGTGTTTGCATGCAGCTAAAACAGACAAGGGCCAATGTTTTATTTCCCCATTGGACCTACTACCTATCTTCAGAGAGCCATGATCAGATCAGCTGAAGTAAAATGCCTGGGATGTGACTGCACAGTGTGAATGCCCTGTCCTTTGTTGGCTTGTTTATTTATTAGGATATGGTTTGCAAGTTGGATGTGTATTGAAATGGCAGACAGAAGCAGCCAGCATTTTATATATACTTACCACAGTGTGATAGCAATATTCAATAAAAAAAATAGTATATTGTGTTTTAATCTTAATTCGTCCTTATTTTATGTGTAATATTTAGAATACATGTCAAGCTGTTAACGTACATTTTTAAAACCTTTTACGATGTGACCAAATCCACTAAGCACTGAGTGGTACACGGACATATCTGTAACAGTCTGATGATTCAGATTGATGACTGAATGATTTTTTTGCTGGGTCAATGGGATCAATAGCTGAGGTAGTGATTCAACAAGGACACGCTTTGCCTCTCAAAGGCTCATTTACATCTGGGACCTACTAGCTAACAATACGGGATCGGAGGTCATTTTGTGTTGAATTAGCGCCTGACCTTGCAGTAATTTCTCCTGTCAGCGTTCACATGTCTCTGAATGCACCAATAAGAGATTTACCCCACTTGTGTTGTAGGAAAGCTGTTCCTCGGACGTAAACAACGGCTACAATTACATTAGTAAAGCCCAAGAAAAGACCACAATCGACACTCTTGAATGTTAGATCATAATTCAACTGTTATGTAGCCTTATACCTTAACATCGCTGCTGGTGCCTATTCTATGCACCTAACCAAGTGGTACCAGAGCATTCCGCTGTTCTTCATATAACCTACCTGACACAAATGCAATATTGTAGTGTATTGCATTATTATTATTTTTTAAGTACACATATTAGAATTATATTGGAGTATACTACATTTCTGCAAGGACTTAAAATCAACATGGTTATGAATAAGAGTATTGCTGTGGGTTAAGCATCCGTCTCTGCGAGCAGTAATAGCTTAGAGGAGTCTGCGTCAGTCTATAAGACTCCCCTGCTGTTTTCTTGGTTTCTGGGTTATAAAGTCCTGCCACAGCAATGGTTGAGCTAGATGCCTCTGTCATTGTGGGAGGAAGGTCTATTCCTCACCAGTGTCATCTTCAGTCTTATCATGGACGTCCAGCTGAGGACAGAAACTTCACATAGCTAGTTTCTCTAGCGCGAGAGCATAATCTCAGACGAGTCCACTTATATAAAACCATCAGATGTATGAATAACAGATGTAGCTATGAAAATAAGTAGGGTTTACAACTTTTTTAAAACAGGGACAAAATCATGCAAAATGATTGAGACAACATAAATGGCAACTGGAAAGGCTGGCTTTTAGAGTGCATTAAAAAATGTGAAGGAATTTCTTTCAACTCGAGACGGGTTTATGAAAGAGTAACAATGCTGCGATTGCCGCCAAATCACAAAAATAAGTGAGTGAAATGTTTCTATTATGTTTCAAAAGTTGGCAGCAGTGGCTTTTTGGCCACACGTATAGAACAAGTTTTAGGAAGATTACTTTAATTCTTAAAAAATAATTTTGTGTTTCAGTTGAATGGACTGCACCACCGTGTGGTTGATAGATTCAGTCCATGTTCAGATACAGCATTGCGTTGTAATTTTGTGCACTAAAAATTCTCATGCCTTAAAAAATAATGTGATTATTTATTTATTACTGCACAGTGTTATTATTAAAAGCTGTTGAACACAAGTTGATATTCATTGATATTTGGCTCATAAAACATGCCTGTAATTTATGAATACACACATATCTTTACACAAATTAGCTTGTTCCATTTATTTGAATGTACTCCACTTTGTTTCATATTTGTTGCCCAGTCATGTCATATATTATTATTATACTGGCAATTCATTTTCAACATGAAGATGTTCAGTACGAACGCACATGATCATGTGTCAAACTCATGCGTCATCTGTCTGGCAAGACGTAAATAGGCTATTGTTCAAATAAATATACATTAAGTAAATAATTTGTTCTAAACAACTGCAGGATCGTATTTGTGTGTGCATGTGTGTACGTGCGTGCGTGTGTATTTATCTAAGTTGCGACACTCCAGCCAATTTGATGCTCCAGTGCAAATATGAGCCAAGAAGACAGATAATCTACTACAGATTAGACTTCAGTTACCATCACCTCTTACATCTGGGCTTTTTTATGTTTATTACTATCACGCATGTTTTATGTTTTAAAAAAGCATTTTGTTTTCATAACATGTTGATGGTAGATGCAGTATATTATATTTTAGAAATCTAGAACACTCCTGCAAGTAGCACATGGTGAAAATATCAAAGTTTAAGCAAAAGAAAGCCTTCTTTGTTAATTGTACAGATAAATGTTAACGTTCCTAAGAAGGGATACATATAGAAATATAGTCTTTCAGTAGGCCTACTTATTTTGTGTATTTTTATTCTATTACTATCTTTTATATATTTCCAATAAGTAAATATTTATTGGTAGTCAATAATTATTAGAATCAGTGGTTATAGTGCAGTACTTCAAAGCAGCCCTACTCTAGGACTGGTTTTGAATATGATGTTTGCGCTGTTAAAAATCTAACAAATTTTTCTTCATGAATCGAGTAACTAATAGCTTATATGGGGAAAATTAGTAGGACTGTATGCCTATATAATTTTATGTCAGAAAAAATTACCTTACATGTTTGATCATAATTGTAATTTTGTGTGCTTGGTTATGTAAGAAGCTGCCTTTTACAGTGTATATATGTCAAGGTCTGTAATGTCTGGGATCTTGTTAACTGATATAGTACAGAGGTAATCAAACACCTGAGTGTTACCTTGACATTGAGTATGTCAGCTCTATGTACATTATTCTGTGATTTAGCTCCCAGCAAACATCTTCTCCACACAGCCACTAGTACTGTGGCCAGTTGCATCATAGATCTCGGCATGATGAATACCGAGATAATCCGCAGGTCTGCGAATGATTGCTGTACAAGAGGCTGTGAAAAGACCACGCCGTTAGTGACACACGCTTTAGTATTAGCGATCGGCCCCATTTGAACTGATGACAAACTGCAGACCAGCGGAACACTGAGGCAGAAAGTTAATGAGGGGGGAAAATGACTCCTCTTCATCGCTTCTTAATTATGTCTGTGGTAGATGGCAGAAAGGAAAGGGAGAATTTGAAGGGAGGGAGATGAATACATCTGTGATCGGCTGAGTTTATGAAGGTCAGAAACCCAGCCATTTGGGTTGATGTATCACCAGGCTCTTAATTTGATCGTTTGGGTGAACAGTTTGATGTAATTATATGTGTAGTACTGTATAAGAGAGATGCATTTATTTTGTCTTCCTTAAATATATTGCATCAAATATTTTACTTTTACTTTTGTTTTTAATTTTGATTAACAAATAAGGTAAAGACTAGAGGGACCAGTTAACATACTACAGCACTTATTATTTAAACTGTAACTGGTTACATGTAACCTCCACTTGGTGGTGGGGGAGGGGCATGAATTTAAAATGCAGACAATAGGAAATTAAGAATATTTGTCATTTTGTTCCTGTTTCAAAATATATATTTTGACTGTTCTGGTTATCCAGGGGTGTGTTTATCCAGGTTCTATTTCTGGGCGTGTCATTCCTCACATGAAGAAGGAACACACACTCACACACAATCATTCAACCATTTGGATTTGATGGGGAATAAAGAAAGTACATTTGAGTCATTGCCATTGGGAAAAACAGTTAAATAGTTTTAGTGTGAGATGTTGTGATCACTGTTCATTGTCACATGTTTATCATATATCACATGTATAGAATCAAAAGTAAAAGTGTGAGCATGTGACTTGGCAGCCTGTAGAGTTGGTTTTGTTATGCAATAGCAGAAGTGAATGACTGCAGCAGTGAGTTGATGTGTTCTTGATTATGTACCCACCCCACGCCCCACAGTGTTCGCTCCAGGCAGTGGGCATGACTCTGGCCTGCCCTGTCTGTCCATCAACCCATTGGTCAACTCTGACACCAAACAGGAGTGTGAGACCAGTTCTGAGTCTGACGTTTTTGCTGTCATCGATGGGGCCAGCGAGTGAAGCCATCCAGGTGACATGTCACAACCACTGCAGACCACAGGACCTAAAATCAAGCTCAGAATCACCGATGATTGACCTATAGCACTGTCAATGCAAAACGAATCTGTGGCATTTCCATAGTCCCCCGTTGTGTTGTCATTTACTTTCCAGTTTCACACTTTCATTCATTATATTGTGCCAGCTGACAATAAGTGGAATTGCATCATTATGGAGCATAATGCATTCAATAACCTGGACTCTTAGTGCTTTGCATAACAATGGCATTTTATAGTTTTGCAGAAATGGCCTTGCTCTAAGACAATTTATGAAATTTGGGTTTTGGTAGATAATAAATATTTTTTTAAAGTTATTAGTAATCATTGTCATGAACAAGGCAAAATCGTCCATTTAGTCAATAACGATGCAGAATACATTAGAAATGACAGGCTTTGCTCAGCACACTGAACATTCATTTTGGCACGTTCTCCATGATGCATAAAGCCGCATTTTACAAAGGAGCAAAAACCACTTCAGTCTCTGCTACAGTATATATCTGTAATATAGTTGTATCACCTTTAAATGTATTATGAATTATTGTAATGCTCTTAATAATAGTATGTTTATGTTCATGTTTATACAGTATGTCTGTAGTCTACGATTAACATCTCATAATGGATACGTACACCACTAAAAGAGGACAATTGTTTTCAAATTACGCGAATAATTTGTTTTTTATTATGTTGAGAAGTGGCGCATCAGTTTTGTGCATCGCCAATTTTAATAGAAAGGTTCATCTAATATGCAGTGTTCAATTTCAATTTCTTCTTTTGTCATCAGGCATTGCATCCACATTTCTAATTAAAGTTATTTCTTAAATGGCTTCTCTCAATTAAAGAAGCCAGTAACATTTCGTAAGCTTTGACAATGTTGTGGCTGTTAAGTTCATGTTTGTGCTTCCTAAGAACAATAACAGTATGGAGAGAAAAAATGTTTTACTGACATACATTTTTGATTACATGTTATAAGTCTGGTTTTAGTAGTTATGTTTTAATGAAAAGAGCAATTGTATAATAGTATATGCAAGTGTTTATCGTAGCTACCAAGTTTATTGGAATAAAAATGTTATTGATGACCAAATTACAATGTGTCTGTTTTGGGAGTGCAACAGAAAACAGAAAAAGAAATGTACTTGTATTTTCTTTGCTCTGTGCTTTTAAAACATCAGTTTGATTTCACCCCATCTGTTGTATACAATAACCTGACCATCTTGTGTTTTTATTTATTTATTTATTAAACGCACTTAGTCTCAATTTCACCCACCAGTGGTTTTAGAGAGAATAATGTGGAGTTCCCTATATAGTTTTAACATTATAAATCTCTTCTTGAGACCGAATTGTACAGCAGTATTGATCGATCCTGATATATCATGGAAATGTACTGTCCCTTCTGTTTTTAATTAAAGATACAATCAGTCGGATAATGACTTAATTGGATTTTATAGATGATTGAGTTTTATCGCCTGGTGCTTTACGAGCTTAGTGAAGGAAGGCCATTTTATCACAGTGGTCAGGCACTGCTGCTGGGCTATATCTGCTGGTGCTCTGCGGCTTGCTAAAGGCTGGGGAGAACGTGTCACTGGCTTTTCTTTCTGATGCCTGCACTGTTGGTTTGTGAATCAGGCTTCATCTTGCTGAAAGACACCCCAGGCCCACTGCAACAATGGTAAATAATAAGCACCGTGGATGTTGGGGACCTGAGGATTTACTCTCTCCTTTTTTAAGACTATTTATTTCTGTTTTTACCAAAAAATGGATGTGCTATTCAATCTTTGTTGAGCCTGTTTATCTTTTTTCCGGTCACACTTTTAAAATAAGTCTCCATATAAAGGCCTATATATAAAGCCTTCATAAATGTGACATAATGGCTTCATAAATCATTCATAAGCAAATGTCATGCTTCATAAAAGGTGACATAACACCTTCTTATGCAACATGTTATGCCAGATGTGATGACCAACAATGTCACCTGTCTAATGGCTAAACATTATACAGAGTGACATAAAACATGCTTATGGGACGCTAGGCTAACTGACGCATTGATGCATTACAATATGATCAGTAATCTCAGTGTTATATATATTACACCAATACATAAACATATAGAGAAGTATTTGTTATTACAGGTGCAATTAAAAAAACAATAGCCATACGTTTATTGCATTTGAAATTTTGTCGACATTGTAATAGTAAAATAACTCAATAATGCATCATAAAATAATACATTACAGTTCCCGTTGATTTGCCACCTGCGAAAAATATATATTTACTTAGTTTATACACCCTGCAAACTGACATCTAAGATAAATTATTTTATTATGATTTAGCGCTCTACATTAACTGCTGTCTCCCACTCCCACCTGCAAATTCACTCTCTGCACAAACGGGAGCACATTATGGTCACCTTGAATTTTCCTGTTATTTTCCAATTAAAAGCTTAACAGCCCTGGAAACGCAGTTCATGTGGTGAAGTTTACCATGACCCAAATCCCGAAAAGCGTCCTGTCACAATCGCATCATTTGCTTGAATAAACCCCTTGAAAGGCTAGAAACTGGAATTGGACGGTGTTGTTTTTCAAAGTGCTCAGGAGGACATTTCAAACACTTTCTCTACTGTCGAGCATAGCAGGGGGGTATTCCACAAAGCAGGATCACTGAGTTATCTGGATAACAGCACTGAGTAAAATCCAGAACCACTCTTTTTACTTCAGTCCATGTTCCAGATT
This sequence comes from Ilyophis sp. 1 JC-2022, assembly GCA_022702515.1. Lineage (NCBI taxonomy): Eukaryota > Metazoa > Chordata > Actinopteri > Anguilliformes > Synaphobranchidae > Ilyophis > Ilyophis sp. 1 JC-2022. The sequence goes on from CM040394.1 coordinate 24,254,262, forward strand.
TGGGAGGGTTCCGGGTTTTACTGTGTTAAAACATTCCGGAGTTCAGAGTGTAACGCTGTTCAGAGTATAAAGAGTCAGTGATCAATCCAAGATGAAGCTGTTTTCTCTGCGGTGCTTTCAGTCTTGTCAACAAGCTATAAACAGCTGTTTTGTTTATTAATCAATCTTTGTAGGCTATGCTGTGTGGTAGCAATAATAAAAATTCCAATGGCTTTCATTAGGCAGTTAGTAGAAATGTAACGTAGGCTAATCCCAAATGTAGAGGTATAGGCTACTTTATCGTAAAATGGATTTAGGCTATATCAAAGAATTCACAAAAATAGGTTTGTATTGAAAATTACAAATTAATTAGATGCAACCAAACTCTCATTTGTATTCATTTATTTATGTATGTATTTGTTTCTTTTTTATGGCAAGACCACAGATTTTCAAATAAAAAAAGAAGTTAGAGATAACTATTCTACAAGGAACTCCTGTTCCGAGTCCAGGTTCAACATAGTTATTTCGTCTGTGTAATTTCCCACTTGGGAATATTAATTTCCTTTATTAATGTATCTTTATTATTGTCAAACTAAAATATAGGCTACTGTAGACTTGGCCTGTGTATGGTATAGCTACCCGAATCAACCAAATTCATATTCCGAAATAGGCTACTGTAGCCTATGCTTCTATTTACATAATGAAACGGCATGCCTGCATGTGAAATCTCCTGTTTTTCAATAAAGGTTATGCGAGTCACGCATGTAGGCAATGAGACCAAGATCTGTAAGCAATATTGAAATAGTGTGATGGTTTCCAGTGGCGGAAGATCAAACGCAACGGGAATGAAAATCAGAACAAGTCACTCACAACGGTGAGGACCACAAATAGATTAAACCCCTAAAGGGTGGAAAAGAAAAGGAATAATCCTAGAAGCTAAAACAGCCAAATAATAATCAGCCCAGGAAAACAGGGCAAACTCGAAACACGAGTAAGAACACAATAAGTCTCCCGAACTCAATACTAGAGCTAACACGGGAAACTGAAAAAAAGAAAATAACACCTTTGGCACGTAAAACTAACACGGCCAGAAGAAGGTGAAACAAAAACGAAACCACCAAAGAACAAAGAAAAACTGTCTCGATGAGAACAGCAAAGGAAAATAAATAGCGCAATAATGCTAACAGGAGGAACAAATCCTATACCTGAAAATAACGCTAGAAGCAAGTCCCTCGTGAACATAGAACAAGTTTAATATCACGAGGTCGCTTGTACCTGGCTATACCTGGCTATACCTGGCTCAATGTGATAATGAATGACAAAGAAGCACCGGGGAAGCGGAAGTGAGGAACTTAAATACCCCACGGGTGGAAGCACAGGTGAAATGGATAATGAGCAAGGGGAAGCAAAACCCCGGAACGGAACGTGGAAAAAAATCTGATAGATTCTCAATCGGTGGAAACAGGACGAGAACCACAACAGAAAATGAACAATACCCCACGAACCATGACAAATAGCACATATCTAATGCAATCCTCAATCATTTGAATCGCTTTAAAAGCAGAGCGGGGGCGTGAAAGTAGCGGGGGGTTTGGGGGTTCTCCCCCAGAAAAATTTGAGCCTTTTAAAACTAATTTCCTGCATTTCTACATAACCTCACACAGGGCATTTTCTAAAATGTTTAATTTATGAACATTTTGAACATTTTTTTCCCCCAAAGCCCTATAGATAAGATTTGAGATATTTTCATATAAAGCTAAAGTATAGGCTAATCAGTAGGCTACATTAGTGGATAAGATAATTTTATTACATTTTAAACTCACCTCCACCTCCCTCATCTTATAGAAGGACAACTTTATTTATGCCCAATAATACCAAATCATTATCTAATCTTATATGGAAACAAGTATATTAAAGATGAGCTATATTCCTTCATCATTTCAGTCTCTGTGCTATTTTCTATTTACATGTGAAACTACGTTACTGTAACTGGCTCATCATTTTCATTTATATTTTAGCAATACTCCCTCTCTCTTTTATGCCTGAGACGCCGGGTGGCGTGCCTCTATTGACGGCTGTCGTTTCGCCGTGAGAGTGCTATCGATAAAGAGAGAGACAGATATGATAGTGTATTTTAATATATGTGAAGTATTCCAAAGTTTGAGGAAAGTAGGGCTGACTATAGCCAACACACAGCAGTAGGCTAGCTAACACACACACACGGGCATCCAGCTAATGCAATGCTGCAGATGTTTCGCAGAATCGCAGCTACTGTATAACAACTAGGTTTAGAAAAAATCTACCCCTTATGAGGGCCCCTTGGGAAAGAAAAGTTTGCACTGGCCATTCAGTGTACTGCAGCCTTTAAGTAGGAAGAATTTGGTCCCTCTTGTGTTGAAGTTTTTACCAGCGTTTGTTTAATCCTCCTGGGAATCCAACTAGGCTAGATGCAACATGTAATCAATCTATTTAAAATCAAATCTCCCAGACGGAGACTCTCACCACTATCCTCAACTCACTGAGTAAGCTAGGCTAGCGAATATTATATCCTAAGCAATGCGTTACAGTTATCAATAAGATACAGCATAGATTGATCAAAGAAACGAACTGTCCTCTCTCTCGCTGCGTCTCCGTGTTTTATATGGCCAAACCAACCAATCAGATATTAGAGCAATATATTATTTCGATGTGGCATTTTTATGATTGGCCGAATCGTCTGTAGTTCTAATAGCCTGGCGCCGGCTTCATATTGTCGGATTTAATTGTTTCTGTATTTGGTTTAGTGGGGACACGGCCCTGTTTAAAAGTATTGTCGTAAACGTTAAGAGGAGGAGCAAACTGCACACTGCAGACGCCTCATGATGTGATTCGGTCAACAAACAATACTGCCTGTAATTTGAGTGATATTTAGCTGGCCTATTTTAACCTCGTCAGACCGTCAGGTGCATTTACCTTCGGGAAAAGGTGGATGTTGGAGCAACCCCTATTTAGCAGACGAAGAGAAACACAGGTGCTTGATCTCAAACTACATTCGACATTGTATAGCCTACCTTCTGAATTACAGGTACGTGCCTTTTGTGCAAAGAGCAGCTTGACATCCGAGAAAAATGAATGGCTACGTATCACCGTATCTCTACATGGGGGCGTCTTTCTCCCAGCCAAGAGTGCCTCTCCAGAGGACCCCCAAGTGCGCTCGATGCAGGAACCACGGGGTGCTCTCCTGTCTGAAGGGACACAAGCGTTACTGTCGCTTTAAAGACTGTGCCTGCGAGAAATGCATCCTAATCATTGAGCGACAGCGGGTGATGGCAGCTCAGGTTGCCCTGAGGAAACAACAAGCGAACGAAAGTTTGGAGAGTCTTATTCCTGAATCGCTGAGAACCTTGACCGGACTCTCCATGCCTGGCACTGGGGAGGGCAGCGAGGGAATATCGAGCACACGGCTTGAAGCAGGTAAAAAATTAGACACGTTTTTTCAGCACCAGAGTAAACTTTATTATTATTATCTATAATTACAGTTAAGTACAAATGATCCATGAGGTAGGTCTAATTATTCTAATAGGCCTAATCCCATGGCATCATGACAATTAAGTATGTGTAGTCGTAATAGAAAATGCGAAGTATTTGCATCAGAGGAAATAGGCCCTGGAATGTTTAATGAAGCCTGCAATCATGTTATATTTTAAATTAATTTCAGTCCCTCATTTCATGTGTTAGTTTGGATTAAAGTTGATGGGTAAATTGCAGCGTGCTTTAAACCAGTCTTGACCACAGAAGCAACTGGAACAGCTATCGAAAGCAGTGAAGTGATGATTAGCTGTTGCATTTGTGATTCAATTATGTGGACTCTAGAGGTTAACGTGAAGTTTAAACTCAATCTAAGCACAATTAAATTGACACGTTGTGTTTAGCGGTTACTTTGTCATAAAGTCATAAAGTCATAAAGCAATTGAATTGCGTTTAAATTTTACTTTGTTATAACCTTGGCTACATTAAATAAGAAACCAGTGAGAGCTGGTATGAAGTATTTGAGCTGATTTGTTGATATTAAAAATATATAATTCACAGGAGTGCTGCACCATGGCACATGTTTTGATTATATAGGCTACATTTTTTTTTAAACAGGCTGCATACACATATAGGCTACTAGTGCATTTATTGCTTTTAATTGTATTGTTTTGAATGCTATTATTATTATTATTATTATCATTAGTAGTAGTGTAGTAGTAGTATTAGTATTAGTATTATTATTGTTTCCATAATTGATTGCTGTACTTCTACCATGCAGAATTCATAGGCTTTTCGCTGTAATTCTATAGGCTACATATCTGCCCTTCGTAAGCATATAGGCTATTTCCATATACATTGTCTAATTTCGTATACGTTTCCTTTTTTAAATATTCTGTCCTCACGCCTTTTCCAATATGTGCAACACGTAGCCGTTGTAATTGCACAAAACGTGCGATGCCAATAAATAAGTGATATATCCTGCATAAATAATGAGAAGCGTATTTTCATGCAATTCTTAATCGGAGGATTTGTTGTTTTATGTCTGACATGGAAATGTGTATTATCAACAGGTTTTAAAGTACTGAATGTAATGTATTTATACCATTTACCAAAAGTTACACTCGTCTTAAACAGTCAAACGCATTTGACAATGAAAACAATTTTTTATTTTATTTCAATAGGGTTGTTGTTGTTTTGCCTCTTTATTATACATAATATTATTAGGCCTACTCTTTATTCCCATTTTATTATACGAACAGTTTGTGTAATGTATGTCAATTGAGCACACATGCACAAGATACTCAACATCAAATAAAGTACTACAAGAAATTTACCATAAGACTTATTTCAATTTGATGAATGTTACTGTTGCATGGATTACATTTCAAAGCATACAGTGTGAACTCAAACGTTTTTAGAAATCAAATAAAAATAAAAATTTGAGAAGCAACAGACAATCTCTTTTGAAGACACCAAAGTGGAAGGATATTCAGTGCCAGTTATTGCTTTCTTTAAACTTTTTTTAAGTCGCAGATGGGTTAACAAGTTGATAATGCATTCCTTGAATGCATGGTATATTTTATGTGAGAAAAGGTTGTCCCCTGGATTAAAAATCTCCTCACAGTAAAACATTGTCTACTTATTTTTTTCCATTTTAGATCTTGAAGATCTGTCAGGTGACAAATCAGGAACAGAAAATGGGGGCAGTGACAGGGAGCAAGACCGGTCAAGCTCACCAGAGGTGTCTAAACCGCACTTGTGCTACAGCCGAGGCACTCCCAAGGCCCCTCCTGCACCACAGGAGAGTCGCTACAATCTTCATAAGAGCAGCAGTGATGCTGAAGCCAGAGACAACAGCCCCAAATACCATGCTGAGCAGAGCATGGTAATCGATGGCTTCGCTGGGTCTCAGACCCTCCCATTCAATCTGAAGACCAACCGCCCTCCTCTGGAGGTCCTGAAGAAGATCTTCCCCAATCACAAACCGGCAGTTCTGGAGCTCATCCTGAAAGGTTGCCGTGAAGATCTGGTGGGAGCCATTGAGGTTCTCCTCTCCAGCAGATACAACCCGAACACAGAGAGGCTGCCGGCCGAGGGCGCCAATGCCATCATTTTACCCACCAACAGGCACCTCCTCGAACACAGCCTGGGGTCCTATCCCATGTCTTCTTACAAATGGTCAGTGGGTTCAGCGATCAGAGTGCCTGACTCTTTTAGGTTCTCCTCAGATTCCTCGAGCGTGGGACCTAGCCCTTTGCCCGTGCCCCTCCAGAACCCCTTCGCACAGCCCACCCGCTACCCGCTGATGCTGCGAGACTCCCTGGCCAGGAGTCCAGGCAGCTCCTTCATGCACAGTGATGTGACTCTGTGGAATGCCATGACTCTGCGACAGCAGTACCAGCTCAGGTCCCAGTACGTCTTCCCTTTCTCCAGTACGTCCGGCAGCGTCTTCAGGAGTTCCCCTGTCCTATCACCCCATCCCTCTGAAGGCCTCAGGAATACCACACAGGAGGAGGGCTGCCCTGTGATTCCCAAACAGTCCACCTATGCAGAAGATGATTATGATGAAAGATCCGATACCTCGGACTCGAAAATTTTTAATTCTACAACCTAATGTGCATCGGAAAAATGAGAAAAAATAATCTGTGCTAAAATATCTCATTATGATCTGCAGTGTTCCTTTTTTGCAGTAGGTAGACTTCTAGTCCTTCTCGATACTAGAATCACACCAGCCAAATATGAGCAACAAAATCATGAAATAAAAATGCCAAACATATTGTCTGTTGATGTCAATATGTGTGACCAGGATGCATGATATTACTGTGAATATGTTCTCAAACAAAAAATCATATGCAGTAACATAATTGTGTTATCTCACTTTTGTTGCATTTATGTGTTATACAATGACTCATTTTTGGTTTTAAAAGGATCGATAATTACTTAACGTCATCTGAAAGAATATGGATATGCACAAAAGAAAAGTCCATTGAGAAATAGTGAACTGAAATCAATTAACCGCAGTTAACCGCTTCACACAGACCCCGTAGTGGCCCTGGTGCCAGCGCCGAGATTTTGGCTCACCTGAGACATTCATTGCTCCTGCAACCAAACTGAGTGGAAACAACAAACCCCATGCTTTAGCTTTATTAGTACACGATTTGTGACAACTGTCAAATACAGAGTTTCTAAGTGGCACTATTGTCGCATAGCTAGTCAATTTAACAAGAAACCCCCTACCCAGTCTCACCTGCAAATATACCTACTCAATGCGTGACACAGTGGACAATAGCATGTGAATAAAAAATATTTTTTCACCACAAAAAAAAAGGACTTGACCAGACATGTGGTAGACTTAAATGGACTTATGTTTGCATAATAGTTAAAGCATGAACCAGGCCTGCAAGGTGACACATTATAGAGGTGTATTGGATCAGATTAAGCACTTAACAAGTATCCAGCAAAACATTTGCTACTGTTTAACCCAAAATAGGAACTGGCTTTCACAGTGATGACATTTGGCAGTTATGCACACAAGGGTGGCTACAATGTCATTATTATCTTACCCACTTGGTTGTGTCATTGTATTGTATAACTGATTTGAGCTTGAGCCATCTGTTGCTTTTTAGACCATGGCTTGTGATGTCAGTGGCGAGCTGTCTAATGTTTACAGAGAACATGTTTCAGAAAAGGCAGGCTATATCTACCGTCACATCACCGAGCCTCATTTTCTGAACATTGGGTCGAATTGTTCAAACAAGTAAAACCATTGGGAAATTGAATGGAACTAAACTAGTACATGCAATCTTTGGCTCACTTTAACATAAATAGGTAATTATTTGTGCGTCCATACCGCCCCCTGCTGGCCTACTCTAATAATGGCATGCATGTCAAAATACAACAAAAAAGTCCATCCAGTGGTAAGATTTTGAGGAGAAAAAAACATCTCCAAAACCGTATATGCTGAAATTTTAGTTAGATATATTTGGATATTTGCAACACAGTATAATCAAAGACTGAATAAAATAGCTGTGAAAGATTAGGTAAATATAGAAGAAACAAGAAATTCATCCAAAGACGCCTTCCGTCTATAAAGGTAAGACACCTGGAACAGACGCAAATCCAAGTCTAGCGCCAAGTTTTGGGTGCCAAGCTACAATTTACCTAAAAGATAAGGAGCTGGTACCATTACTTCCCCCCAGTAGCCTATAACTTCCACAGACCCAGATCATCACTCTCAGTGTAATCGGCATTCATTTTCTCATTCAGTCTCACTCCTCTTGGGTTGTAGCTAGTATAGGCTACTGTATATTTAAATAGATAATATAGATAAAATCACAAATATTTAGGCCTACTAAATAAATATTGACTTACAATCCTATCCAGACATAGTTTGCCCCATTAATGTAGGCTGCTACTGTATGTTTGTGGGTCAAATAAAGTTTTGCCAAATTAGTAAAATAGCATGATTTTTATTTATTTTTTTAAATCTTGTGTGTGAACACAATTTTCAGAGCAAAATAATGTCAATAATAATCATAATAATAATGCATTTTATTCATGATGTGCTGTCCACACACCCAAATCACTGGAAGGAGACAATTGTTCAAACTGTAGTAATTTGTAAAAAATAATAATAATAATAATAATAATAATAATAATAATGTAAGAGTAACAGCTGCATTGCACGTAATTTCTACTATAAATGATTGATCATCACGTGATTATTTAGTTTGAATGGCCACATTCTCTTCAGATGGCAATATGAAAAAACACAGGGCAAAGTTACATTAAATAATTTAGGAATCATTGGGTAGCATTGCTTTGAAATAATGAAATGTGTGTGAACTAAGATAAACAATATTGTTTGTTGTAACTTGGCCTCATTTTGATATAAATAGGCTACGTTTGGCAGGCCATGATATTGCTAGTTTTATTATAGACAGTGCTTTGTGTATGCGTGAGTAACTTTTTTGTGCGTGAGGAATTTTTGTACGTTGATAAATTACTTTGGTCAAGTGTAATCTAAACAAATGCGTATTGTAGTTTTGTAATGTTTTTATAAACACTATGTAGCCTAGTATTATCATTATGCACTTTGTACAAATCTAAACGAGCATCCCCTCCTTTTAAGGCCGGTTATATCTAAACCTACTTGGATAACATCGTTCTTGGGTACAAAAAACTAACTACAAAATGTATAGTAGCTAGGCTGTAAATAAATACTGGCACCAGTACAAATGCTAAGTCGGCTAGCCTCCTAACCCACAGAACTGTTCTGGGGTGGCTTTCCCGATTCCGATGTGTCTTCAGAATTGACGGCACATTTCACGATCTCTTTGAGTTTCGAGCACTTTCGGGAAAGCGTCGTGAATGGCAAGTTCACGACATACTTTTCGCTACGACATGCTTTGGGAAAGCCACCCCTGTACGCTAAATACGCTACTGTCAGAATCTGATTGTTGTTGCATTTCAACCTCCTGTGCAGTAGATGGCAGTAATGCGACGATCTGGCGTAATTACGCTATTGCAAGAGCACGAAAAAATGAAGAATTCATCCTCCAATCGAAAAAGACAGCACTCAGTTGACCTCTTTGAAACAAAAGCCGCCATTAGAAGCAAATAGTATAGTATAACTTTCTAAATTCGAATATTGTTCGAGTTGTGGCATCTTGGCGAAATATGAAATAGTAAGCTAAATGGAAAGGCAGAATCAAACATTTTCAGAGCACTCTCAGTGGCCCACGTTACCTCTGAAGCGGAAGAATAACGCAAGCGGTCTATCTACTCCAGAAAACGATGGTAAAACCGCTGACAGCTTTTTAGCCTAGCTAGCTAACGTTATATTATTATACTATCTTGACTGGCTTAACCAGCGAAATAGTTTATTCATTCATTTGAATGTCAAGTTGAAATTGATATTGAATGTTTGCGATCATAACTGAATTTGGCCTTGTTTAGGCAAATGCCTTAATGTGTTTTATTTATTATTTTGATAGAGGGCACAGTTCTCTTAGTTTTTTTGCTCATTTGATTTGTTGACTCAAATGAACGTAGCCAACGTTAGCTAGCCAAGCAAGCGGCACAATGTTTGACAGTTTCTTCCGCATCCGGGTTAACAAAAGTAACTTAACAACGCTGTTAGATAGCGATGCACGTAGCTTGGTAAGGGAGCGTTGGTTTGGTGTTTGTTTATGATGCGTGGTAAATAATAAAAATGATTTTGAAGATGATGCTATTGTGTGTTTACGTTTGGTCCAACACATCAAGATAATACAGACAGCTAGCAAGTTGCTAGCGAAGTATGTCAATGTTATGCAAGTGTTGTGTGATGTTGGATGTAATATACATTTCAATTTCTTCTGGTTATGTTTGTTCACTGCTGGGTGGGTGGTTGAGTAATTCAAGTAATTCGCCCAACGTTAGTCTATGCACGTCCAGTTGACTATTGGCTGTTGCTATACCTCCCACATTATCCCAAAGGTTGTGCGCCATCGACGCTTGAATAAAAAAACATTTGTTTCATTGACAAATATAGTTTTAGCCTCCATCAAGCCACAGAACGAAACACATTAAATGTATATTCTTGAGAACTTTGGCAGCATGAATAATGACCTCGGCAACACATCTTTCTTGTTCCCTTCACTGGAAGCAATAACACAATGTCAGCCAGAGTAATGATTTCCTTCTCCCTGCCAAATTATGTTAATGCGTTTTCATTTCCTCCCTTCCATACTTTGTCGACAAAGCTATTTTTCTTTTTGTTACCTCAAAGATGGAAAACGAGTCCGAATGCGATACAGCAAAGAGGAAGAAGAAAAACTGATTAAAGAGGTGATAAAAAGATGGGATCAGCTTTATGGCACGAAGAGTCGCTTCCTCCCGTGGGGACGAAAGACCAGCACATGGAGCGAAATCGCGGCACAGCTGGGGGAAACCTCGAAAGGTGCCAGAGCCGGCGAGGATGTGCGGAAGAAATGGCTTTATATGAAGCGGGTCTTCTTGGAGAAAGTTGAAGCTCAGAGGTCCTCCCACTCTGACTCTGGGCCACAGCTCACGCCATTGGAGCAGAAGTTGCTGTCTCTGCTCAGGCAACCTCCAGCGCAGCCCTGCAATGTGCCTGATATTGGTGGTGAGTATTTGAGTCTGCAAATTTGACTGTTGCCTGATGTAATTTGCTTAGAGAAAATGTCACGTACCACGCCACTTTGTTTTATGTCTAGTGACATTGCATGATTAATACTCTTCACTGTGACATTGGAATGCAATGCATGGTTGACAGTTGACAGTGTTGTAAGGATGCCCTGGAGTCATCCTATGGTCACATAACCTGTTTAACTGTCCACAAATTAATGTCTACTGCGCATTTAAGTATTCACAACCTGATTGTTAAAATTTTAATGACACATTTGTTTGAGGACTATATGAGCGGAACAACTTTGTGTTGTGTCACAGGTATTAGAAAACTCTGTAGAGTTGCCCGTGCTAGCAGATTTATGTGCACATCAGGATTGTGGGACAGTCCACCAGCCCCGATAAAATAATCAAGTATCTATTTAATCAGCTGTTTCAACAAGGTGATAGGCCATAAGTGTAAAATTGTTTTATATCTGAGCTAATAAGGGCCTTGTATAGTGGATATTATGCACTGATTGGTAAAATGTTCTGTCTCTCATAGCACCCAGAATGGATATGATCCGGGCAGAGACGGACGTCCTCAGTTCTGCTGGCCGCCATTCCATGGGATTTTTTTCTGGTTACCCAGGAGATGCAGACAACTCCAGTTTCCGTAACACGGCAAGAAGCTATTCCAGTTTCCCTCTGGCCGCTGATGAGCTGTCCTGCACTGCTATGCTGGAGAACCAGGTGGGGGACGCTGACGTTTCTGCTGGTGACAGAAGAGAGGATGACCTGGACGATGAGCGCTCGGGTCAAGTCATGACCCCCACGTCTCGAAACCTGGGCCGCCAGCACGTCGATGACAGTGCCCCTGTGATGGCGGCCATCGTGAACAGGCAGCGGCTGTCCGTGTCCACGCAGATGGAGGCCGTCAAGGTGCTAAGGCGGCTGGTGGGGGACGTGCACAGGTACATCGAGCACATCACTGTGACCGGTGCAAATTTGAACACGCCCACCTGTGCGTCGCCTGAGAGTGACATTCCCTCCCATCTCCCAGGGGCCCGCGTTCCGGCACCTTCGGCCCTCGCTTCCATCCCAATCCAGCTGGCCCTGCTGCACGACGACGTCCTACTGGAACGCTTTCATTTTGATCGCAGCACCGTAGCTTACCTGTGCGCGGTTCTCAAACCGCATATATCGAATAGCTGGATGCAAGTGGAGGGAACGGTCTGTACTGCACTCGCATTTTATGCCACTGGCGCCTTTCAGTCCCCAATGGGAGACTCCTTCGATGTAGACCGAACAGTAGCGAGGAATATTGTGGAGCTTGTGTCGGACGCGCTGGTGACCGTCTCCGACCAGTTCATTAAGTTTCCTACCTCTGCGACTCAGAAGCAGGTCCAGCAGGACTTTCTGAGTGTCGCTGGGTTTCCGGGTGTGGTCGGAGCCCTCGGCTGCACCCACATAGCCATCAGGCGCCCGGACATGAGCCCAAACCTTTACGCGAACCGTAAACACTTCTATTCCATGAACCTACAGATTACCACAACGGCTGACTGCAAAATAAGCAGCGCTGTGGCGCGATTTCCTGGGTCCTTCAGCTGTTCCCACATACTGCAGCACAGCCCGCTGGAGGCCTTCTGCAGCAAGGGGAACCTTGGCAAGGGACACCTCATTGGTAAGGACACACCCAGGAAGTGATCATAAATTATGCTTATGGTTATGCATATGACTTATCTTCTAATGTGCAGGTCGGATTTATACCTGTGTATACATGATAAATGCATGTGAAAAAGTTTTACTGGTTCACAGACATTTGCCATGTTGTTACCCTTTTTCAGTATGTTACAAGAATGCAACTAAATAAACAAATTGCTTTGCTCCAGAATACATGTCTTAAATCATGACTGTTTTTTTTTTTTCTTTCTCCCATAGCTCATTCCGGGTACCCTCTCAACCAGTGGCTGCTACCTCCTCTCCCGAATGCGCACACGAAAGCGGACGTGCACTACAACGAGGCCCTGCGGCAAACCCATGCCGTAGTGGGAAAGTCCATCCGGCTCCTGAAGGCACGTTTCCCCTGCCTGGACCGTTCTATCCTGCCCCTGCAGTGTCTGCCCAAAAGCAGTGCTCGCATCATACTGGCCTGCTGCGTTCTCCACAACATCGCCATCTCCCGCCACGTCAAGTTCCCAGGGAGGAGCGCCGGCGCGCCGGCGGAGCTTCCCGCCGCTCAGGAAGACTACAACTGCGAGAGCGACGAAGAAACTTTGTCCGACAGCGAAGAGATTGTGCAACTTAGAGTCACGGCAGGTCAGGAAAAACAGGCGGTCACAATGCAGCAATTTTTTACATGAGGTCAAAAAATTTATTATACGTACATTTTATGTGTACAATTGACCTGCAGGCAACTGATGGCAGATTCATCTACTGCCCTTCATAAAAGTGTTTATGGCACGTGGACCTCACAATGTTTTCCCCATTTTCTGGGAATAGCTGAAATAAATGCAAGTAATTGAAAAGATAGTTTTCAAAAGCCTTTCTTTTACTCATAAACACATGGGTGCATACATAGTGTGTACCTTAATTGTTAATTACAGGCTACCTTGTAGATGGCCGTGTCATTTTGAGAATAATGCATGTAATGGGCATACTTACAAACATGCTCTTAAAACAGTATTAAAGGTACTATAATCAACTAAGAATATGAAAAATCTATATAATTAGGAACTTGGAGGGGAACTCTCTAAGCTAGTAGTCATATTTTTAGTGTTTCAAGTTTCCATAGGTTCTGCCATTAATATTGTATTAATATTTTATGCATTACTATGTACAAAGTTTTACATGTAATATTATATTTTCATTCACAGTTTATACCTTTTCCATATTTTTTAAATTAGGTTTTTTCTAGATTGTCTAACCTAATACTGCAGAAGTACATGATCATTTAAACAGTGGTTACACAAGCTTTAATATATCAAGCTTTAATAAACTCCTCAAAAAAAGTTTGGAAACGTTATTTCGGTCGATTATTCCTCCCCTTTAATAATACCAATTGGTATTGTATTTTATATCGTTGGAAAGCCTGATTAGTCACCTTTACAACGAGGTACAACTTGTAAGGATCATGCATTCGTGGAATGAGCAACACAGCTAACCGTGTGGGTAGCGGCCCAAAAAAATGTGCCAAAATCCCCTGCAATATTCTTCTGTTGGTATTCACTCTCGTTTTGAGCTTCAAGTGCTGGCAGGTGGAGAACGCTATGCAGATTGCTGCACAGATCGCGTGACACCTTTCAATGGGGGCAGTGTCATGGTGTGGGGCGGTATCTCTCTCACAGGCAAAACAGAACTTGTCATCATTGAAGGCAATCTCAATGCAGTGAGATATCGGAATGAGATTCTGGAGCCAGTGGCGATCCCATATCTCCAGAATCTGGGACCTAACTCCATCCTCCAGGATGACAACGCTCGCCCCCACAGAGCCAGGATCATCACAGAGTACCTCCAGAATTTGGGAGTGGAGAGGATGGAATGGCCTGCCGTGAGTCCAGACCTCAACCCAATTGAACACTTGTGGGATCAGCTTGGGCGTGCTGTACGTGCCAGAGTGACCAACGCAACCATGTTGGCTGACTTGCGACAAATCCTGGTTGAGGAATGGGATGCCATCCCACAGCAGTGTGTGACCAGGCTGGTGACCAGCATGAGGAGGAGGTGCCAAGCTGTTGTGGCTGCGTATGGATCTTCCACACGCTACTGAGGTCCCTGACAGTGTAAAATGAATAAAGTGTAAAAATGGCCAATATGTGTTGTTTTTTCCTTATTACTGTGGGAGAGTGCAATCATCCAGTCCACCAAGCAACTCAAAACGAGAGTGAATACCAACAGAAGAATATTGCAGGGGATTTTGGCAAATTTTTTTGGGCCGCTACCCACACGGTTAGCTGTGTTGCTCATTCCACGAATGCACGATCCTTACAAGTTGTACCTCGTTGTAAAGGTGACTAATCAGGCTTTCCAACGATATAAAATACAATACCAATTGGTATTATTAAAGGGGAGGAATAATCGACCGAAATAACGTTTCCGAACTTTTTTTGAGGAGTTTATATTAGTTGCCCCCTACTTTTTTTTTTTTTGCTTGTAGTTTTCTGCAGAACATGGGAACTACCTGAAATTGTACAAAGAAACTTTGTATCAAATCCTAGCATAACTCTGATATGTCTGTGTATTGAGCATTATAATATACCCCATTGCTCCTACCAAAAATGGCAAATATATATACACAGTGCATATGGAAAGTTTTCAGACCCTTTCAAGTTTTCCACATTTTGTTATGTTTCAAACTCATCTTAAAATGGATTCAAATATTTTTTTTTTCTCATCAGTCTACACTCAATAAACCATAATGACAAAGTGAAAACATGTTTTTAGAAATTTTAGCAAATTTATGAAAAATCAAAAACTTAAATCTCTCATTTACATAATATATATGTATAATCACTTTAAGGGTTGTTTCTTCTGACTTTTCCCCCCATAGAGTTCTATAGGAAAATGAGTCAGGAGAAATAACCCTTGCAGTGATCCATCCACATCTACTCCATATCTGGCAACAGAGTGATGGTTTGGGGCTCGTTTTATAGCTCAGACCCTTGATAACTTACAGCCATTTAGCCAGCCATATATTCCATACTGTACCAGTGTAATTTACTGCTGAATTTAATCTCACCCCCCAATTCCCATAGAGATCAATTCAAATGCAGAGAGGTTATTGTATCGCTTGTAACAGTACCTGAAAATAAGATATCGAGTCTTTTGATGTTGATGGGTCACAGACTTCAGGAAGTAACAGCATGCAAAGGATATGCGACCAAATATAAAATATGATACTTTAAAAATACGGTAAAGCAAAGGGTATGAATACTTATGTCAATGAGAGATTTCAGTTTTAGATTTTTAATAAATTTGCAAAAATTTCTAAAAACATGTTTTCACTTTTCCATTTTAAGATGAGTCATAACATAACAAAATGTGGAAAACTTGAAAGGGTCTGAAAACTTTCCGTATGCACTGTATATATATATATATAATCTAGTACAGTGGTGCTTTTATCAAAATATCTTTATAGAGTCACATGTATTCATACTGTAAACTGTAAAACAAACTTCTATGGAAGTTTTTTTTTTGCATCATAAAAAGAAAATACATTTTTTGTCAAACATTTCTTAATAAAAGTGGATTGATTAAGCAAAACTATATTGCTGTAAAACGAATTGGTGCTAATAAACATTACTCGCAGCCAATAATTGAGTTACAAGCTAATGTTGCTGGTTTTAAGGTTGATGTAGCGAATCATATACTGGTTAGGTAGTTCGTTGGCAAAATAATTTGTGCTGGCATTTCTAAATATTTAAATTGTCACGAAAGACATTCATTTGTGACAATTAAATCTGTCATGAATATTAAATCTGTGTGTCTGACTTCTTTTTGCAGTGTTATACGAGGAATTTCTAGAACAGTGACTGCATGTGTTCATCAGGTCACTGTTTTGAGGTAAACGCTGTCTGAAATGTCTCGATTATGAGCTGTGGTTCCTGCAGCTGTTTAAGGGGTTGTGCACCTGTTCCTAGACAACCCAGATTTTCTTCTATCTACCACTTCTGAAAAATATAATTCATATGTTTGTCAAAGGTTTACAGGTAGGGTTGTAGTGTATAATGGTATATACTGTATATATGCATATCCTCATACTGAAAATTTTTACAATTTCAAAAAATTAATTAAATAAATAAATAAATGCACATGATCTACACATTAAATGGCATCCCCTACACTGTTTCACACATTGACATGGAACTTGCACAATGTTTTAAACCTAAAGTGGGTGTATAAGATTGTACATCAAAAATTCTTCTGAGCCTTTGTGACACATCATTATCATTACTTCTGAAATAACTGAATGAAACAGTTTGGGGCAATCCACTTCTTTTTTGTCTGATATTTGAGCAATACCTTATTGCTGTAAAGCTGCTGATTTCTTGTCCATTTTCTTAA
This sequence comes from Ilyophis sp. 1 JC-2022, assembly GCA_022702515.1. Lineage (NCBI taxonomy): Eukaryota > Metazoa > Chordata > Actinopteri > Anguilliformes > Synaphobranchidae > Ilyophis > Ilyophis sp. 1 JC-2022. The sequence continues at coordinate 24,270,924 of CM040394.1, forward strand.
AAAGAGGACTGCATGCATTGAGGAGGGCTGTCTTGTTGCTCTCTGGTTTACTGGCCCTAAAGGCTTGATGGACAAGAGTGTTCATAGGGCTTAATTAGGAAAGTGATGCTAGTGGTTCCCTCAAGGAGTTTAATAGTTTGCCCAATTAAAGTGTGGGTGTGTGTGATTCTTAATTGAGTATATTTATTGGGGACACCGAGACTTCCATAGAGTTATATCGGCTTTGATCTTACTGATGATCACATTGATACATTCCTTCCCCTTTTATTTGCGGTGAAGAAAAGAATAGACTGGGATGGATATTTAATGTCCATATAGGCTACATATTCACATCAATTTTTCCACAAGACATCTGGTAAGTAGGAGGAAAAATGTAGTCTGGACTACAAAATCATACAGCCAAGCAAAAGAAGTCTTGAAACGCTTTTTGGACCGTATTTCAAATCACGACAATGCATATAAGTCATTGCGTGTATATTCATGGTTATTTTTTTAAAAAGGCATAAGAACACCTGCAACAATAAACTAAAAAGGCTATTAAATTTGGATTTGTTTTGTTTCAGGAAATGAAAGAATGAAAAGGGTTATCAATATTTGTTCTGTTGTCAGATTCCTAATAGGCCAGACTTATTAATTGATTATGTTTTATGTAGAATTCCTAATCCTTCTTGTCTCACTTGGCAACTGACATTCCCAAGGAGCTGCCAGTACACTTCCTATGTTTTATTTATTGGCACGTCTAAGGAAATGCAAGTTTTTCTTTGTTGTGGGTGTATTTTAGATTGCAGACATGCGGTAATGCTTTTACAAGGACTCACCGGCCTCTGAATATTTTATCACAGCATTAAAAAGTGTTATGCTTTTTGAAATATCATATTTTTTTAATGAATTGCCAATGTGCAGGTGCGTATTGATTCTGATTTAGGAAAGTGTAATAAGGGAAGGGAAAATGTGTAAATATTTTAAATGTAATTAAATTGTTAATTAGCATACTCCTTTCAATTATTAAATCCCAAGGAAATGTGTACTTCTCCATAGGCTGTTAAATGTTATGAAGTGAAGGCTTTGTTACACCTTTCCCTTGTCAGGTCAGTTATATCTGTTAACTGTAATATGTGAGTGAATATTGCAGTAGCCAATTCCATAATGCGTATATTGGAGATCATATTTAAGCTTAAAACAGCATCAGTTTTTTTCTTCTTCTGATTTGCATGTGCAACATGATAAAATCTAAGACTAGCAGCAAGATAATTATACTGTTATTAATTAAATGAATCTGCAGCCTCTTATCATCCTAGTATCTGTTGTAAGAAAGAAATGGGTCTTGGTCCAGACTGGTGTTGAATGTAGCAAGCAAATTGAGCATAGAAAACTCATTTTATCAGAACAATCATTATACTCAATAAATATGCTATGAGTATAATGTGCATTGGCTGTTGGGATGTTGTGGTAATGTTCATACAGTGAATGTGAATGCAGTAGAATATTGTATAAATTACAGTCAGGCCACTTAAAAAATAACATTGCACAAACAAAATGTAATTTTATTAATTAATGTCATATTGCAATAAAACACTTAGCTTGAACATTGTTGTCAAATACAGAAAAATACGTGTAAAAATGTATGGATAACCAACATCGAGACAGAAACATAGATATTGCAGAATGTTTTTATTAAATATATATTTTAAATAGTTTTAATGGAGTGTTTAGTGTTATTTGGAGTTAGAGTTATTTTTATAAATGTGGTGGTTAAGGCATTGCATTCAAGGAAGAGAAGTGGGTTGAAGTATCTCTGCAGCTGCATACGTATGTTATGAATCTCTGCTGCATACAGCAATCAGCAGCTGGAAGGGGATTAAACACATTAGATTAAAACACAAAGATCTGTTTCCAGGGCACGGAGGCGAGGAAGTGGCGCTGGAGGAAAGGAGGGTGCATTTTTTGAGTATTGGGACGCACCCAGTATAGAGCAAGGATTCTCAAATCTGGACCTCGAGTAGTACTGCTGGTTTTGTGGTTTCTGGCCACTAACCGTAACTCACCTGATGTCCCCAGGTTTAAATCAGTCCTGCTTAGAGGGTAAAAGTGAAAACTGCAGCAGTAATACTAGCCTTGAGTGGCCAGAGTTTAGTATTCCTGATATAGAGGCTTTCTTGGGTCTTGTTTGCTGTCTGTCTTGCTCTCTTGATTCTTTCGCCACCAGTGGGGAGCTGTGTGTGTGCGCGTTTGTGTCTGTTGTTTTTGTTTTGTTTGTTTTAGCTGGCAGAACTCACTGTGGTTGTGGTGAGGGGTATGGGAGCTGAACACACAGCAACCCTGAGCTACTCTGGGAAGTGAGATGTGCCACCTTTCATTTTGGGTCTTTTCAGTCCAGTTTTTTTTCTTCTTTCCCACTAAAACCCTCAATTGGCTTTGTGGGGTGTCAGTATCTCTTTTGGTGCAGATCAATGAGCTGAGCTGGTCCAAAACAATTGAGCAACCTATCTGCCAAAGTTAAAAATGTTGTTGAGAAGGTTGACAAATTTAGCATTGTGGACATTGGTCAGAATAAGGCAATTGAAAAGTCCATGGCCATGTCCAAATCAGCACTCTTCCATACTGTTGAGTAGCCTTGGTGAGTAGATAGGGTGAGAAAGTGAAAATGTTTCTAATTGCAGTGTACTTGAAACACCTGGATGACACACTTACTTCCGGGGTTTCGCTGAGTACATTCGGGAACACACTTTTCAAGAAGTACACAAACATTTTGGTCCCATGAATATGACGTGAAGCTTAGTTTAAAAAAAAAAAATGAGGCACAGCTTCGCTGACATTTACCTTCAAATACAACAAAAACAACATATGACGTGGTAGCGCAAGGGTGGGGCACAGGGTTGCCAGATCAAGACTTTCCAGCCCAATGGCGACTCAAAACTAGCCTAAAATATATTTTAACCAAAACCAATGTATTTGAAATAGAAATAATCATATTTAAACTTTTTAAAATAAATGCGTGCTTTGCGACTTTTCATTTTTACCTGTGACATGCACTTTGAAAGGAACCCAATTTAGCTGTAAAATCGCAGACATGGCAACACTATTGGGACATCTTATGATCTGCTTATGACACTTCCTCAGTGCGGTTGGAAAATAGTATAGAGACAGAGCGCAAATAGGCCCCGCCCACCCCGGGGGGAAAACACATCCCGCTATCGCTGTCCATTTGACTCAACGTGCCGGTGCCTTCTTGTCATTTTGATCTGTTAGCTAACAGCATAAAAATTCCTAAAACTTGTTGTTTGGTGGGATGCACTACAAACAAGGTAAAAAACCCAGAATTGTAGTTTTATATGATTCCGAACCGCCAAACGGATCCCATAAGACGAGAAAAGTGGATCCAAGCAATAAGATGTGAGGCGTCGGCGGGCATGTGCAGCAGGCTTTTTTTCACAGGTAGCCTAAGTTAAGTCAAATAAGTTATCCAATTGTCAATTTACGGCTAACTATATTGCTGTAAGTAACATTTTGACCATATGCAAATAGTTTGTCGTGGAATGTGGATAAATCTATATATGCTATATATGTTTTGATCTTACCTGCTGACATTTTGATCAATAGTTGTAAATATCAAAGTAGCTATGTAACTTCTGGCCATTCCATGGGATAATTTCTCCAAGACGTGTAAGGAAAGAAGAAGGGACTTTGAGGGAGTCCAACAATATTGCGTTTGTCAATATACCTTTTCCTCTCTGGTAGACACAGGGTACCAAAATAGTCCTTTGACATGCTGTTATGTAGTGTTCTTCGCACTGACCTGAAATTAAATGCTCTAGATCAGTGGTTCTTAGCTAGTTACCGGCGTTTTCCCGCTGGTGACAGACTGTTTCTTCTGGATTGTTTCCCCCACAGTGGGCGTGGTTTTCAGAGTATGACGCGTGGTGCACTGTACGCAGGAGACAGGGCGCAGTAGATAGGGCTCTGATTTGGAAAAACAGCCCATGACTCATATTTCATGCTTTCTAGTAGTATTTATAGGATCCTGCTGCTTCGTCTCTCCCGATTAACAAACTGCTTATTACATTACATTACATTACAGTCATTTAGCAGACGCTTTTATCCAAAGCGACGTACAGTAAGTGCATATAGAAAGGTCATCGAAGTAACTACAGAACAGATAAGAAAGCACATTCTTCCCATACAGTATCAGCTATCCCTAGTAACGAACACAGTGCAGTTCACAGTGAACTGGGTAAATCATCTCTACTACAATTCTATTCTAAATAGTATAAACTTGAGTACACAGTTCAACAAGAAGACATACCATGAGGTCCTAGATAAGTATTAGTCCAGGTGGAGCCTGAAAAGGTGTGTTTTCAGGCCACGACGGAAAGCAGGCAGGGTTGGTATTGAGCGTAGGGGAATGGGAAGTTCGTTCCACCACTGGGGAGCTAGGGTGGAAAAGCTCCGCAGTTGGGAGGAGCGAGTGCCATTGACACGGAGGGGGGGAAGTGCGAGGCGCCCTGCTGTAGATGAGCGAAGTGGTCGAGCAGGAACATAGGTCTGGATCAGGTCCTGCAGGTAGACGGGGCCTGTCCTATTAGCTGCAGTGTGGACCAGGGTCAGAACTTTGAACCTGATCCTAGCTGCAACTGGCAGCCAGTGGAGTGACTTCAACAGGGGGGTGACATGTGAAAATTTCGGGAGGTTAAACACAAGCCGGGCAGCTGCGTTCTGGATCAGTTGAAGAGGGAGTATGGCGCAGGCTGGTAAGCTTGCGAGCAGGGAGTTGCAGTAGTCCTTATAGAATAGAATAACTTTTATTTTGCCGCAAGGGAACTTCAGTTGGAGCCCCAGCAACAACAAAAAAAGACATACAGTGGGGCAACCCACAACACACAAAAAAACATCAAACAAAGATATCCAACAGAATCATTACATCAATCAAGTGAATTAAGTGAATTAAAGTGCAATACAGCCATGATTTAAAAAATTGCCCCGCTGTCCCGAGATGTCCAGTTTCACCAAGCAGCCAACACACAAACTCCACCTCCACGACTCTCCTCCATACACGCAGCGCCGCGGTCTCTGCCCACCGCCGAAACGGAGCACTGAACTGCGTCAATCCTCCCAGTCGTCTCCTCATTCCTCTCCCGCATTATGTTCTCCTTCCCTGGCTGCCTTTTGAAGATTGCCTGCACTCCCGGATCAGTCCCGAAATCCTCAACTCCGGTGAAGAGCAATGGTAAACTTTGTTGCTGCAGTCTGCAGATCCAACGGACGTTCCCGAGCATATGTTGCGAATGCGTCTGGTGACGACCACAAACAAAATTATATCGACTAGACAATTCGTCAATATTATCAAACGAGCAGCAGGAGTGCCCTGAAAAATCTCCAGCCCGCTTCCCCGCTTCTACACACAGTGCATGAAAAAAAAAAAAACAAAAAGCCGACACAACAAAACACAATTCAAATTAACAAACACAAACACGAGGAGACAGCTGGACTTTTTTTTTTTTTTTTTGTTTTTTTTTTTTTTTTTTTTGTTTGTGTTATATTTATTTTTTTTTATTTTATTGTTTGTTGGTGTATTACGCACCAATAAACCACAGTAAAAAATTGTGTGTGTAAATACTTGGCGAATAAAGGGATTCTGATTCTGATTCTGATTTTGACATGTCGCCATTACAGCGCCATGTGATGTTATAGAGATAAAGCATGCTTACGCTTAACTCAAGTGAGCACAGAAAATAATTATCAGACCTTAGCTCGCAAATTATGCCTATAAATCTTACAAAGCACCTATTAGTGCTTGGTTAGATAATGGGCATAAGGCACAGGAAATTACAGAATATCTTAGAGCTGATCCTGCTCTGCCATGAGAGCTGCTATATACACTCCCTCCTGAAGACAGTCATATTCATTTGTAACAGCCTCGCACAGTAAACTGGATTTTGGTTTTTACAGTCAAACTGTCTTGTGTACTTTGTAAGGGGCTCTCAATGATGAAGTGACATGTTTTTGAACATTTGTGTGAAAACAACAGTGAATACAAAGGCTGTAATACACACTGCAAAATAGTACATTTCCACACAAATTAAGTTGATTCTCTAAGATAAAATACATTGTTGCCCTCATGTGGCTGTATTTAGAATTGCTCAAGTTGTTCTCATATTACTGTTAAGAGCAATTGAGCATAATACAGTACATCATATATTTCATCCAACCAAAGAGATGTATTTTAGTTATTTGGATTTTTATGATTCTTAAAATGTTCCTCAGTTTTTTTCCTCTTTTTATTTGGCCCAAAAATATCACTTTCACTACCTTCTAGGTTAGGGTTCTGTGTATGAAATGCAGCAATTGAACAGAGTCAATAACATGTTGCTGAACAAATCCAATTGATAGTTAAGGTGATATTAATATATGTTATTGAGTCAATGGGCAAAGTAGATTAAATGGGGATGGTGTGGGAGCGGGCATTCAAGAGAATCAGCCAACCCTGGGTCAAATACTTTATTTAAAATAGCCTACTTAAACCTTATAGACAGCTGTGTAATTCCAGCAGATTACAACATGCTAATTTCATCAATAATCAGAACAGAAATTTTTTTCTATGGAATTGCAGGGTTTGGTTGGCAATGTGTTTTGTTGACAATTCGCAGGGATCTGTAGCAGTCTAAAGTAGTTACAGTATCTAAGTATTTCAAATGTGCATTTGACCATAAACTTGAGCCAACCTCTTGGACACCCATCTCAGTACCAGAGCCTAAAGTGCTCTATTCCTGTTAATGTTACTGCAAAAACTGTTGCTGTGTCTTCTATGTTAATGGTCTGTGGTACTTTAAAAGTATATACAGTGCCCACCAGAATTATTGGCAACCCTGGGAAATATGAAAAAAAAGGCTAGAAAAAATGTTTTTGTCATTTAGTCATTTAGTGACATCATACACTCAAAATATGAGAAACATCTAATTTAAAGGTAAAATTATTCAAAAAACAAATTCTTCACAAGATAAGTATTTTATCAAAAATAAAACGTGTCACAACTAACACAATGGCAACAATAGAAATAGTTACAAACAAAACGTAATTGAAGTTTATTCCTGTTACGACCCAAACCCTCTTGTGTTACAATAACCATCAAAAATAGTCACACGTGTAAACAGACACTTATACACAAAAAATCCAAGATGAGTATCACAAATCACAGAGTCGTAAATATACAGAAAAAATATACAGAAAATCTAGAAATGAGCAACTCACCGTACGCTGGGCTGCGACTTGCACCATAAACCTGGTCTGAGCAGGCGAGCGGTGCCGGCACGAATCGCAGACTAATCTGACCCCAAAAATTGCAGTCAGCTGCACCAAAATTGTACTCCGCTGCTCGATCTGGATCAACACACCCCCAACTGGGGCTCTCACTTCTGCGCATGGTGAGTTACCAAATTACCAAACGGGTTCAGGCTTGTGAAAATCTATGATGAAATTGACACTTTGCCAGTGTGATGGCTAAAATAGATCCCTGAGTCATTAGAAACTATTATGTGGTCATTCTCAACTTCCTGTTTCACTGGGGCATATGCTATTACACACAAGCAAAAATAAACATGGGGAAAATAAGATACACAAATTAAATTAAAGGTTGGTAACCTTTATAATTCAGGAAATAGTTACAGAAAAATTGCTTAATGTCTGAAACTACCCATTTCCATCATTAGGACAATAATTAAAAAGTTTAATGCAACTGGAGCAACCTGCCTGGAAGAGGACATAATTGTAGTTTACCCCCACACACAGCCAGGAGGATAGTTGGAGAGAACAAAAAAAATATCCAAGAATCACAGTTTGAGAATTGCAGAAGTTGGTTGCATCCTGGGGTCTCAAGTCTCCAAAAGTACAATTAGACGCCAGTTCTGTGCCAACAAGCTATTTAGAAGACTTGCCAGAAGAAAGCCTCTGCTGGCATCATACCACAAATATAAGGGCCTGGAGTTTTGCTAAATGTTAACTGAATTTAGATTGGAACTGAGTGCTATGGTCTTGGTTGGATCTTCCAGCAGGACAATGATCCAAAGCATACCTCATTTACAAAAGCAAGCATATTATCTACACAAAAATGGTTCGCTGGCCACAGAATCAAGGTTTTGCAATGGCCATCCCAGTCCCATGACCTGAACCCCATTGAAAACCTGAGGGGTGAGCTGAAGGAAGGAGTTGACAAGTGAAGGATCTGGAGAGATTCTGAGATTCTTTATGGAGGAATGGTCTCAAATCCCTTGCTATGTGTTCTCCAAACTCATCAAACATTACAGGAGAAGACTGTGCTGTTATCTTAGCAAAGCAAAGGTGTACAAAACACTGAATACAGGGATGTCAAAAATTGTGATATGCATCTTCAAAATTAAAATTATTTTGCATTCAAAATTAATTTTTTCTCTGATCAATGGTATCACACTTAAACAATATAATTTTCTAATTTTGCTGAACATTTGATAAACAATAAACTGAATTGAGTCCTGCACTTTTTGCTCATATTTATTGAGGTGGCTAATAATTCTGGTGGGCACTGTACTGTACTGAATATGAATGTTTTGATGGAATATTTGAGTGAAAGAGCTTAGAAATGTTTCGGCCGGTCCACCCCTGTCAGGATCCTACTACAAAGTGGTTTTTATATATTTTTTGAGATGGAGCGTTGAAGGATTTAAATATAAATCGTTAATGCAAATAGCTTGCTCCTCCAAACATTAATCTATATTTGAATTGGATGTACAGTATGTACATTTTTTTAAGACTAATTGGTCTGATGGCGTCCTCCCTATATGTAATTTTTGCAGAAGACGCGGTACGAGGTTACATTTGAACAGAAGTTTATGGAGCTCTGGGGAGGATGATAAAACTGTGGCCTCCTGCGACAATTTTCGAATTGCACTAGAGGGCGCTGTTTACATTTTACCATTGGCAAAAAAAGGTTTGGTCTATGGCAGATGCTTAGAAATGGATATTAACATGATTTTGTTGAAGTTGTTATTTCTATCGATGAATTTTTAGAGATTTTTTTCCCCTTCAAATTTTTGAGGAGTATGGTTCTCCCTGTCTTCTATGTACAGGCCTCCTCTGGTATGGAATGTTCATTCTATGTGTAGTTTGATCTTACAATTTTCAACCACAAACATGCAGATGCTGTATCTGACCAAAAATCTGACCACAGCTCCTTCGTCCAGTCATAATTTAAATGACGTTTGGCAAACTCCAAGCATCCAAATTTAAGGTTTTGGTCAGATACAGCATCGGCATGTTTGGTGTTGAAACAGAGATGCATACAAAGAGAGGCACCCCATACCCACGGTGAAATATGGTGGTGGGTCAGTGATGTTTTGAGGCTATTTTAATTCCAGAGGTCCAGGGGCACTGGTTAAGATCAATGGTATAATGTATTCCACCAAGTATCAGCTAATTTTGCCTGGTGACACTTTTTAACAATCCAGTGTTGGAATTTTGTGGGTTTTCTTAAAGCTGTATCATTTCAGAGAAATATGGATCCTATAATTGGGACGTCGATGACTACCACTATGAGGCCACTGTGGTAGAGATAAAGAAGGTTTTGTTTGAAATATTTTGCACTTAGAAACACATCAGCAAACCTTACTCCCACAGTGTGCAGACCTGGCTAGCTGACGAAACTCAGCATGCCATGCTTATGTTCGGGTTATAGGTTGCTAAAGCTGGCCATGTTCCAGGTAATTTCAGTTAGTTACTGTGTTTGCTAGCTAGCATTCACAAACTACCGTTACACAAGGCTATCTCCAGTATTTGGATGTTGATCCTTGCAACTAAATGCATCTAAGAACACCATTACAAAATTAATTGCTTGTGTGCTGGTAACGTTATGCAAGTAACTTTTTTAACCCAATGTAGCAAGCTGGCTAGCGCCATATAGCAATGGAAGATATAATGTAGCCAGCTATTCAACTTTATATAATGCAAATATTTTTTTTTTTGCATTGTACTGAAAACAGCGCTGCATACGTTAAGTATTGATTTTTAGCTTATAAACCATGCTTCCGTTGTTAATGTTAAAAATGTCACCATTTAAAATGATCGCTCTGCAACTGTTTTATGTTGGTAGGATTTAAATCTCTGCCAAAACTATATTCAGCAAAATATCTGGCTATTTTAAAGACAAACTAATTGTCTTGCACAGCTTCAGGTAGACATTCTGCCTTGCCTAATCTATCCAGAGCGGTCATGTCCAGACTCAACACAAACACTTTCCGTAGCTACAAGAGACTTACATGTTGACGGGGAATGCCATTACCGAACCCGGATAATTGAACCAGGTGTCTGCTGTGACACCGGCACTGTTACGTGACAGGGGCTAATGTTACTAGCTAGCTGATAGCTCACAGGGTGTGGCACTTGTAGCTTCATTACTGATAATATTGTGGACATGTCTGAAAAGGAGTAATGTTAGTAGCTAATGTAAGTTTGTTTTTATCTTGCTAGCGAAGTTAGATAGTAGCTGTATTCTTGCTAGCTTTATCACTAGCTAACATTAGGTAAGTTAACGTTAGCAGTTGAATTGTGTGGAACTGCTGATTACTGATAAGGCAAAAATATATTTTAAGCAAAGTATCCACCTTGCTCTCTCAAGTTGATTTGTCCACACTTCTTGTGATTTAGAAAAATGTTACACCATACCGTAAATTTCAAAACTCGCTTTGGACTTTTAGGTTAGAAATACACTGCCTGGCCACCATCATGCATAGTGCCCACTGTACAAGCCTCTGGAGGCATTGCTATGAATGTGCATCGTAATCAAAACTAAAGGTGGTCCAACGAAATATTAGATTGTGCCACCTTTTATTTTGGCCAGGCAGTGTAGGTAGGCTAGTACGGCCGGTTTCTGTGCTGTAGAAGTTTAATGAGCGCATCAGAGCCAGTAAAATTAATTGGGACTGTTCTTCAAAAGTAGTTTTGAATGTTAAATTAGCATTTTGCAGCTACCATTTTTATGTCCCCATGTTAAGTCAATCGTAAATTCATTTCCGGTATCGTAGAATTATGAAGGTTTATTTAAAAATTCTACCATAAACAGACCCATCAAAAGCATTAGTCCATTTGTATGCCAAACATATCGCAATGTCTATTTTAGCGATTAATGTACTTAACTATATAAAAATGGCTAAACAAATCTTTCCTGTATTTGTTTTATGGTGAGATATTGATGAGTTGAACTCCTAAGTGATTTGTTATGTTATGCTAAAACGGCTGAGATATTGACAGCCAAAATTTGGGTTTTAACATGTAAATTGCAACCAAAACCAAATTTAGAGGGACGCTACCGCCACCAGAACCCAAGGAATACCAGAACCACCAGAAACCCGTCTCTCCAATGGAAAGATCTGCCTCCTGCTGGATTACAAGTTTGGAGCATGAGCAGAATGGGAGGGACGAGACGGCGGCTGGGATTATTTGCTGGGCAGCCTCTTTGTGCCTTGTCTGTTGTAGGGCTATAGGAAGAGACATCCCTGGGAGAACCTGGTCAGCCTTGCGTGGATAATGCCAGGAATGGGAGTCAACATTGCCATTAGATTGACATAAAGCTGATCAAACTAAAACTGGGTAACGCAACGCTGTTTGGTAGTACCTCATTTAGCCCTGTTCAAATGACTGAGTGGGTTGTCAGTCCAGACTATGTATTCTTGCCCCAACAGGTACTCCTGGAATGTTTCTGTCAAAACAGGTGCACTCACCAACCTCGTGATATTGAAAATCTCTTCTTGCATTCCTCAGTCCAGGCATCTTGAAATGGCCTTCAATGACCATAGTCCTTTGTCTGGTTCAGCTCTGCTACCAGGCGGTGTAGTGGGGCAGAAATCTTAAAAAACTCCTCCTCAAAGCGCCTGTAGTAGCTGGCAACACCTAAAAAATTTTATAACTCACACATGGACGGGTCCAGTTGGAGACAGCGGAGATCTTACTAGGATCAGAGTGGAGACACTTTTACTATATATATTTCAGATTATATGCCCAAGGTACTTTACCTTGCTGGAAACCACGTATACGGTAGCCTATAGTCACCTTACAGTCTTGTATTCAAGCACATTTCCATAGCTTTCAAATGTAGTTTACGGCTTCCTTCAAGCTGAAATAGTCGCTTCGCAATACTGTTGTTTTTGCAGAATGCAAGAGTGACAGCTTCATGCACAGACTATTGATTGTTCATTGGCGAATGCTTGTATAAAGCAAATCATGGCAAGCAAGAGTAAGAAGACACATGAACGGGGACGTAAAACTTGAGAGGTGTGAAAGTTTCGGCTGTGAAAGCGACCATTTCAGATGGCTTTGATCCACTTCAGGACATGTGAGTCTAAACTCTTTATATTTTCTGTTTACGTGTGTTACTATTAATTGTGTTATTATATAATTTAATTTACGTTAGTATTTCAGTCATCTTCCAGATTTTAGGTTCACAAAGTAGGCAATTTTTAAATTGTGATTATGCTCTGTGGGCTCTATCTTGACGATCTTTGCGCTTGGTCTAAACGCATGGTGCAAGTGCATTTAGGGCATGACCAAGTCCACTTTTACTAGTTAGACAGCGTGTTTTTTTAGCGTTAAGTATGGCGAAACGGGCAAATGGGCTGAACTTAAGTCTCTCATTAATTATAGGTGTGTCTTGGGCGTAACATGCAATAAACCAATCAAATGTCATATCCCATTCCCTATAAAAGCCTGCTTTTCCACCTTGGCAGATTGCTTATATGCTGGCAAAACGAAGATGCTCCTGCTTGTGTAGTTAAAGCGTGCGAGCAAGGAATAGGCTATATTGTTCAATAGTATGATCAATATTATTCAGACTGACCATTATGACGTGTTTGGATATACACAATAATAATCTTTAACATTAGGGTTTAACCTGGCACGGGTTCCCAGTAATTCTCGACAGTGCTATTATTTTAGAAAATATATGCGGTTTCATTTACTTAAAAAGCACCTGCAACCACTGAGAATAAGCTAACAGCATATGGCTTCCGTCTCACCTTAGAAAACGCCAAATTAGCCTGCTTGTTTGATTATACAATGAAGCATTGTCAAACATCAATTCCATGTTCTCACAGCAGTTAGATCACAGACAATGCATTTCAGCTAGCGAAGCTTCATCCGAAATTCATATTACGTGCATTTTCATAATCACATAAATAGCGTTATTTTGGCTTGACACTAATACATCTTGATGACACTAATACACTAAAGCTGTCCAGTTGGGAACCCATAGGTTAACGCATACTTCTCACGCATACTTATGCATGCTTGTGTGTGCCCCTGTGTGTAACAGACAGGAGGGTGTACGCACATTGTGCACATGCATGTAGCATGCACTTATATTGCCCTTCCTAACAGAAATAACTGTGACAGTGGTGCAGCACAAACCCCAGCACTTTCTGCTGGTTCAAGATAGCAATACGCCAAACATTATCCTGGCCACACCTCATCTTAAGACCAACCCACCCAGTTGACTTGCTATGGGCGCAAAATTACTCGGTAGTTAAACAACATAAGCGCTGGGCACTATAATGACACCTGCACAGGGTGTAAGATAGCAAAGACACTTGTGTTTGAGTTAGCGACGCTTAGCGCTGGGTGTATGATAGGGCCCTGTATGTTTATTCGGCTTCTGTATGCGCCAGTCGTAAATATGTGCTTTATGTGGCTAATTTTGTATAATGTGTGTGAAAATGTAGGCTTATGTCATCAATTTTAGATTTGTAATAAAATAATATAGCAGATTCTCAGCTTTTATATAATAATAAATATAATGAATAAATATGGCTTGGCCTGGCTTGTATTTGCCCAAATCTGTTTCTGTGTCTATAAAACTCTCATGGTGCTTACAGAAACATCTAAATCTCTCCATAAAAACGATCAACACTTACCAGGCATAATTTGGTTAAATGAACAACTCATAAAATCCATTGCATATTTAACACATCAGATCCTCTTAAAAGCTTTGAAATTGATAATCAACTTTAAATATACATATTCAACCGAGAGAGAGAGCGAGAGAGAGAGATTCTCACACTATAGGATGGAGTTTTTCATGCTGACACAAGGTGCAAACAGTCTCTGTCGCTCATTAATGGAAAGGTCTAGCAGGTAAAAGCACTGCCTCAGCAGAGTTAATCCAAGGCTTTAAAGTAGTACAGTCTTCGGAACACTAAAAGGGGTGAGCTCTTCATACCCTTGGCGAAATTTTCGATTAATGCAGTGTTGTCATGGCAACAAGCACCAGAGATGTACCTCAATAATGAGTCTTACACGGCAGGGCTGAGCAAACTATAAATCAGTGTACACAGAGTGATATGCTGATTTTACATGGATGGACCTACAAATACACAATTTTATTCAGCAGATTGTAATTGCTTATTTAATGTTTAATCCTTTATTTTACCAGATATATTGATTGAGGACATATTCTATGTCATGATGATGATCTTGTCAGGATATTGAAATCATAATAAAAGCATATCATATCTACAGTATCTACTCTTTTTCAGTCTTACAGTGCAGCCCGTACGTATTTGGACAGTGACACAATTTTAGTTATTTTGGCTCAGTACTCCAGCACATTGGATTTGAAATTAAACAATGAAATGACTATGAGGTTAAAGTGCATTCCTCAGTCCTCTGTTAAATTTATACATAGTCACCCATTTTGGGAATTGGACAATGGGCTGCACAGCTGTTTCTTGGCCAGCTGTGTGTCTTTGCATCATGCATGTATGCACAGAAAAGCTAACAAAAGGTCTAGGGTTGATTATAAGTGTGGAATTTACATTTGGAGTCTGTTGCTGTTATTTTTTTGTTATTTTTTTTGGATGTGTCAAAGACTACAATAAAGAGAAGGCTACACCAGCATAACATTAGAGGGTTCACTACAAGATGCAAACCACTGGTAAGCCTCAAAAACAGAATGGCCAGGTTAGAGTTTGCTCAAAAGTTAATTTGTTCAGATGAGATTGGTATTAACCCGCACCAAAGTGATGTAAATAAAAGTCTAGAGAAAGAAAATAACTGCTCATGGTCTAAAGTACCCCCCAGTTTGCATGTTCTCTCCGTGTTCGCGTGGGTTTCCTCCGGGCACTCCGGTTTCCTCTCACAGCAAAGACATGTATGTCAGGTTAGGTAAACTCCTGCCATTGCCTTTGACCAAGGCACTGGCCTCAGAACTAGAGTTGGTGCCCGGGTGCTGCACTGTGGCTGCCCACTGCTCCTAAGTAGTTCGGTCAAATGCAGAGGACAAATTACCCCACGGGGCCAATAAAGTATAACTTAACTTAACATCTTTGAAACATGGTGGAGGTAGTGTTATGGCTTAGGCATGTATGGCTGCTATTGGAAGTTGCTCATTTGTTATTGATGATAGGAATGCAGCAGCAGGATGAATTCTGAAGTGTACAGAAACATCTTATCTGCTCAGATCAAACAAAATGCCTTGTTGGATGGCACTTCATCATGCAGCAGGACAATGACCCCAAACCCACTGCTAAAGCAACCAAGGTGTTTTTCAGGGCCTAAACGTGGAATGTTCTTAACTGGCCAAGGCAATCACCCCACCTGAATCCAAGTGAACATACGTTCAATTGCTGAAGACAAGACTGAAGGTAATAATCTCCCAAAAAAAGCAGGAAGTGAAGATGTGGCAGAGCATCACCAGGGAAGATACCCAGGCCGTGTCCGAATGCACCCCTACTTTGAGGGCGCATATTTGAGTCCACTTCATCAAAAACTTTCAGAGTGGGTGACTTTTTCTCACAAATGGGGGCACTTAAAATACCAGGATGAACCCCTTATTTCCGGGATTTTGTTGAAGGAATTCAGGAGCACACTCATCTGCAGAACGGTGAACTCATCCGACAATTTCAGTAAGTAACCCGGAAGTAAAAGCGTAAAAGACATAGAGCGTATATGTATATCTATGATATAAAATAGGTTCATATTACAAAATACTCTTTTTATTTTTGTTAATTCTATCTTCATTCATAATCTACACTTTGTAACAATCGTCATAAAACAAAATAATAGTTGACGTGCAGTCTGCACCTTAACCACATATTCATCATTTTATTTCAAATCCAATGTGCTGGAGTACAGTACCAAACCAACAACAATTGTGCCACTGTTCCAAATACTTACAGACTGCACTGTATGTGTATGAGAATACTTACAGACTGCACTGTATGTGTATGAGAATACTTACAGACTGCACTGTATGTGTATGATAATTCCTTCAGACTGCACTGTATGTGTATAAGAATACTTACAGTCTGCACTGTATGTGTATGAGAATACTTACAGACTGCACTGTATGTGTATGAGAATACTTACAGACTGCACTGTATGTGTATAAGAATACTTACAGACTGCACTGTATGTGTATGAGAATACTTACAGACTGCACTGTATGTGTATAAGAATACTTACAGACAGCACTGTATGTGTGTGAGGTAAGTTGTGTTTCAGCCAGCTTGGCCAAAATGGTTTTCAACCAGGTGTCTTCAAAGGACATTCAAGGATATAATTACAGATAATAAAACAGATGGGGCAAACTGGAGTTAGAGCCTTTGGACCAGAATGTCTGCTATTCCAGAACTAACACTGAAAACCCCAGTTAAAACCGTGAGTTGGTACCCTGTAGAAACCTCATGATACTGTTTAGATGAATATATAGGATGGGCAAGTGATGTTATAGTAATATCCAGTCCCAGGACATTATAGTGTTTCGTAAGAGAGAGTAGCCTTACAGATAAACCTGCCCTCTTGCAGATTCATTCATATGCGGCATTCTCTTATAGCAATAGTAAATATGTGATTATGAATGAGGGTCACATGAAGATCTACTGCTATGGCTAACATAGGTGTTAAGTCTTATAGATATGAAGGTGCATTGCGGTTTAAAATGAGGGCACAATGGATGAGGAATCAGAAGGCACTATGCCAGCTGACTCCTGGGGCGCATTTATCAAACTTAGCATATAATTAATTGTAAATTGGAGTCCATGCTCAAATCAAAATGTGTTCATACGGATGAAAATCCTGGTATTTACCAAAGTTGCGTAGGCTACACATATGCACAGATAATTTCATAAATCACACATCAAATAAATGCATGCATGTGCATGAGTTGCATGCTTAATGAGCACCCGTAATTAGCTTTATATGGCCTCCTTACAAAACTGGATAGTTTGCCGCGAACTAAATCATTTTCCACAAAATGTTGCCAGAGGGGAATGGCAGTTCCCACAAAGCTAATTTGCATGTGAAAATATGAGCTTGCCGTAAATCTTTAGCATTGTTGCCACAGGTTTGCGGCAAGCTCATATTTTCACAATATTTTTTAAGGGCTTTCATGTGCCAGTCATCAACACTTGGTTCTGGAAAACATGCTCCAGCTGGAATGCTTGGAGGATTGCTATATCACATAGCCTACAAAGCACTGTCTGTAAGTCATTCATTCAAACTTGGCCTGTCTTTAAAAGTATTGATATCAAAATGTGGTCAAGTTACAACTTGGTCCAAGCAATGGTGCTGTCCCGCCTGGACTATTGCAACTCTCTCCTGGCTGGCCTGCCAGCATCGGCCATTAGACCCCTTCAGCTTATCCAGAACGCAGCAGCGCGCCTGGTCTTCAACCTCCCCCGACACTCCCATGTCACCCCCCTGCTCATTGACCTCCACTGGCTACCAGTGATGGCTCGCATCAAATTCAAAACATTGGTGCTCGCCTTCCAGGCAGTCCGAGGATCTGCCCCTCCATACCTCCAAAAACTAATCAGACCCTACACACCTGCCAGATCCCTGCGTTCCGCCTCCTCAGGACGACTGGTACCCCCCCCCTCTTCATACTAGCACCCGGTCTCAACGTCTGTCTGTCCTGGCCCCACGGTGGTGGAATGACCTCCCCGTGGAGGTCAGAACAGCAGAAAGTCTGACCGCCTTCAAGCGCAGATTGAAGACTCACCTCTTCAAGCTGCACCTCTCTCCACCCCTCCCTACCTCCCTGTGACTATTGTTATTATTGTTGTGTAATTACCCCCCAAAAATAAAATAAAATAAAATAGAAAATAAAAAAAACCCAATCATACTGACTGCGCCTAGTACTTAGATTCGTATTTGCCTTTTTAGGGTTGTTTTTAAACGCTCTTGTTCCTAGTTTGAAAATGCACTATGTACGTCGTTCTGGATAAGAGCGTCTGCTAAATGTCTATAATGTAATGTAATGTAATGTAACAACTAATAATATTGCCTATCATAGCTCATACTAATTAAACGATCTCTATTCCAAAGCAATGCTGCAATCCTTCCTAAATTATCGCATGTAACTAGGGTTGCAAAATTTCAGGAATTTTCAGAAGAGAAAACTTTCCATGGTAACTTTCGGGAATTTATGGAAACTTTCAGGAATTTATGGGAAATTGTTGGGAATTTATATTTACCTGTGTATGTACTGTTATAAAAATGACCACCAGATGGCGATGTGTCATAAATTCCCAAAGTAATTTACCGGAAATGTACTGGAAACTTTCCTCCCCTTTGCAACCCTACATGTAACTTGGCCCTGTGTTTTTTGGTGAAATTGGCCATCAGGTATTTTAGCAGTATAGCCTCTGGTTGAACATGTGTGTAGCCTATGCTACGTTGTTGCAAAATCATGTGCGCATAGCTATATTACCATAGCCTATGACTTATGGTAGCCGTCCATCTGAAGTGAATGTTTTGCGGCGACCAATGTACATGGTTTGAAGTTTGCAGACTTCTCTACATCAAGTTAATAAGTGAGCGCTGGTACTGGCCACTGATACCTGAGAATGTTCTAAAATGGCTGGTGTACAACAGTTGGCATAACCACCTGTGAGACACTTATTTGGGCCTGCAAAAGCTCAACATGTTCTTTACTGCACATTGACTTGTTAAATACGTGTGAAGTGTTTGTGTTGAAGTGTCACTGTTTTCCTCCACAAACACAGTTTGTTCAGTTCATTTAAGTGGTTGAAGTTGCCAAACTGTTCATGAAAAGAGAAAAATGAATGTTTACATTTCTTTGTTCTTCAAAGTTAAGGAAAAATGTCTATTGAACCCAGGCCTTTGATTTCAGAATTTACTTGACCTCAAAAGTCAACTATATTGAAACTGAAAATCTTTAGTTAAACAGGATAATGTACGCCATAAAAAGACTTCTTTACTGTTTATTATATGTGTCTTGAGGCTAGGCTGAGTCAGCTTCCCCTGTAATCACAGGCCTGTTCCCCATCTGTCATGTGGACCTGAAAGAAGAAAAAATACTCCTCACCGACTGCTGTGAGGAGCAAGAAACAAGAAACCAGAATAGGTGTGCTTTGCCAACACACACAGCTCTGCTAACATACAAGCATGTAGTGTCACACAATAAAACAGTCTCTACGCATCAGTATAAAACTTAATTTTTATCACAATTAATACTGACTGACTCTGAACAAATAAGATGGTGGTGGAATGAAGTACAGTCACTGCCTGCAATACATTCAGATTAATTGCTGTAGTGGAAATCTGTTTTATGTGATACATGTAGATGAGATGTAATCACTGCATACAGTGGCTGAGTGTGTATGTATAACATAAGTAATAGAGAGTGACAGTCTCTGCATATGTTAGCACCATCTTTGCTCTGATCCATGGCCTACTGGCCCAGGGCCCAGCTGAATGGATCAGGCAGCAAAGCCAGGTGTATGTGCTGCACCTTTGTATTATGATCAGTGTGGGAAAAATTGTGTTCTTTTAAATGTCACTCCTATCATTTTGACGATGGCAGTATAAAATGCAATTTAAGTATATAAATGCCATGTAAGATGGCAAAATGAAAATGGAATGCATTGTAAACATGTTTAATATTTAATGGCAGCGTATATAAATACATACCCCTAAAACATGGCAGAAAGAAAGTTTAAGCATTTAATTTTATTTATTTTCAACATAATACAAATGTCCCATGTAGTATAATATAAGGTTATTGAGATTAACACGACAGACTAATGTCCCCTAGACAAAAATGTTACCAAGATCTGTTTGTTTTAATAAATCATCAAAAACACACAAAATATTTACTCAGTTCATATATCTGAAGCAAGATTACATCATATTTTCTTCTAAGACCTAAACCTTTTGCTGATACAAACTTTATTCCAGAATGCTGCAGTTTTTTTATGCACTTTTTTTGCAAACTCTAACTCTTTTGACACACCCAATGTTTTGGCTATATCTTTGTTTGATTTATTCAAATTTTTCAGCCTCATGATGGCCTACTTTACTGGCATTGACACTTATTTGGTTCTCATGTTCAGAGACAACAGCAACAGACTCCAAATGCAAATTCCACTCCTAGAATTAACTTTAGACATTTAGAAGTTTTTTTTATTATAAATATATGTATGGCACCAATATATTTTTATAGAACATGCCTTTATTCTATATATTTTATTCTTTTGATGAAGGAAGTGAAAATTGTCTACAATCAATAGTTTTCTGTAATGTTATCAATTAGTCTTTATTATCATCATTTCCAGATTTTATGCAAAGAAAGCACCCAGCTTCTGCAATTTAAAAAAACAAAAAAAATGTTTTCTATTCTAATGGAATAATTAAACTTGCTTGCCTGGGTAAATTAACAATGTAGATTTTCAATGGATGTGTAGCTCTAAAATCAACATTGCCTGTGAAGATCTGTGAGGACCTGTCTGTAACATAGTTCAGCAATGATTGCATACATTTGCTTCATTGTGACCACAAAGGGTAAAACAAAACCATTATTATAAACCTAATTTATCCCTGTTAATAGTTTCCCATGCATTTTTCATGATTCTTGATGAAATTCAGATTGTGTTGTGTGTCAGTTGCTTATGAGTTTAAGTAATGGCAATTGTGACCGTCTAGGTTGAGTGTGAACTTCTAGTGTTGCAGAATTCGTTTTTTCTCTAATTTGTGTTGTGTCCACTTTCATTAGTGGACAGGAATTTCCAAAAGCAAATGAAAATGTATGATTCAATAATGTACCGTGCCAAGAATCAGCTGTTTCCTGTAAGAATCGGAGCGAGACAACCAAGATGAAGATACAATGGAAAAATGCACAAGTGCCAAGCCAAAAGTACACACTGGATAGAAGTGGAGCATGAGGACTTCTAAGTTGTGGCATGAGTATTTACTCGACCCATCCGCAGACTAACACAAGTGAATCAATTGTGGAAGGAAACAGCCGGGACACTGGGTAGAACAGTCAGTAATTTTATTTTTCTTAGAATTAAGTGCAGTATCTAATACACTTATAATACAGCACTACTGTTGAACAGATGCCATTGTATGGTACAGAAATCACAACAGGAGCGCATTAAGTAATGACACATGTTAGCAGTTTCAAAATTCATATAGTTGCTGTGAATAGTCAAATATGGCATTTTTTTTAATGTGAAAATATTATAGATTACAGCTTTAATGTACAAAATGTTAAAGGTTAAAAAATATAATGCATCTAAAAAATAGAAACAGAACCATTGTTTGTTCAAGCTGTGCATGAATCACTGAATGAATATACAACTGGATTTGTTAATCACAAAAATAGGCTGACAAACAAAATGGATATGAAAAAATAATATTAAAACATGGAGCTACAGGATTTTAAAACCGATGAAGATAGCTCTGTTATACCACCTTTCTTGTTATAGCTTCTAAAATGTAAAATGAATACAATTTAAAATTCAAAAAGTGGCAAATGGCGAACGTATGTCTGGCAATCAGATCAGCTGTTATTCTCCCTTTAATACCATTGCACTGAAGCCATAATGAACTGACAGTTTCATCATGCCTGATATTTCTTGACCGGAATCCCTATATACACATTTTTGGCACTCCAAAAACCTATGTTTGTGGGTTCGGATTTGAAAGAGAATTAGACAGAAATTGTACATATTGCGTGAAAGTACTTTGTGTTAGCTTTTCTCCCGCAACCAATCTATGAGTGGAAACAACAAACTACCTGTTTTAGCTTTATTAGTACACGATACATGACACCTCTGCCGAATACGGAGTTTCTAAGTGCCACTATTTTTGTGTAGCTAGTAACCCCCAGCTGTGTTAACAAGCAACCCCCCACTCAGTCTCACCTGCAACTATACCTACCGATGCGTGACACAGTGGACAATAGAGTATCTGTGAGTTCATAAAAATATTTTTTTCACCACCAAAAATTAATATTCCGTCATAGCAACAATATAAAGCCAACAATAGCCCGAACGTATGCCAAACCAGCTGTGAAAAGCCCTGCTCACTCAACAGCAAAATACACAAGTGAAATTTTTTATTTTACCACATCATTCTACTGTCAATATCTACTACTAAATATGGAATAAATATACAATCCAACCATTTGGTTTACGCATAAAGATGTCCCTTTCAAGATTCAGTGGTAATTTATTGTCTTGGACAATCCGTTTGAGAAATACACACCCCTTTTGTCATGGATCATGCCTTTCTTTCCTTATCTCCATGTTTTGTATTCCTTTTTTCTTTTACCGGTAATCTATCAGATTTTTCTGTGTTCTGCTATGGGTTTTGCTTTCGCCTCTGTAATTAGTGAGTTCACCTGTCCTGCATTTCCGCTCACTACTTATACCCCGCTTCCTCCTTTTCTCGTCGCTTCCATGTTATTTCACGTAACATTCTAGTCGGTAAAGGTATAGGAAGTTGTGCTGCTATCGACCGCTTTGCTTCTCAACGCGGGACTTGTTAGCAGTACAATTTTCCTCTTTTATTTCAGAGCAGAGGTTTTGGTTTCTTTGTTTTCCACTCAAAGTTTTAGGAGTCTTTTATTTTCCTCCTTCCTTTCTTTTTGTTCACTCCACAATGGGAGTTAAATAAGCGTGACTGCTTATTTATTTTGTTTTGCTCGGATATCGAGTTCCTCGTTTTTTTATCGCAAGGTTATTTGTGTTCTTCTTATTTTCCCTGTCCACTATGGATTATTGTCCGTTTTAGTGGTGTTCATTTGAACACTTTAAGATTCCTCATCTGTCGTATCTGGACCTCCAATATTTCCTCCGTGTCTCTGGCATAGAGATCCCCTACACCTTTTTAATGCTTTAATGCACCCCCTTTTAAATACACCTTCTAAAACCCCCACACATAAAACCCCTTATGTTGTTTAAACCTGACTCATGCATTCCAGTTCATTCTGGTTTCAGTGTCAACTCTTTTATCCATTATAGGACATTATAACCTTCATAACATTATTTGCAATGCTTTGAACAATAAATTCTAGCTGGGCATAACAGGATTTCTAGTTTTAATGGTTTAGTTTTACGCAAACAACTTAGTATGTACATTAGCTAGCCAAGGTGTAATTGTTATTTTCCTGCTATTTTCACAGGTTTTTACTAATTTGGCCAACTGGTCAGCATAGCTATAGACAATCCTCGTCTTGCTTACATGGATTTTGGGAGTCGGTCAGAAAAAGATACTATAGTCCATAATATACCATAGATACCATACCATTTATTCTATCGGAGAATATACCTACAACATTTCAAATGCAGAGAGGTTATAGTATCGCTTGTTACAGTACCTGAAAATAAGATATCGAGAGTCTTTTGATGTTGATTGGTCACAGACTTCAGGAAGTAACAGCATGCAAAGGATATGCGACCAAATATTAAATATGATACTTTAAAAATATGTTAAAGCAAAATATTCTAATTTTCTGAGACACTGAATTTTGGGTTTCATTAGCTGTAAGCCATAATCATCAAAATTACAAGAAATAAAGGCTTGAAATATTTCACTCTATGTGTAATGAATCTATATAATATATGAGTTTCACTTTCTGAAATGAGTGACAAAAAATATTGAACTTTTTCACGATATTCAAATTTTTTGAGCTGCACCTGTATGTGAAATGTAAAAATAGCTAGATGAATGTAAAAAAAATGTTGTAGTGATTGTGAATGTGTATATGCTTTATAATGGACAAAAACTATAGTAATTCCCACTTGAAAATGATGCAAATGTGAGTTTTTATGAGCCAAAACAGTTGACTTGTAGTTAAATACATGATTATTTTATGATTTACAGCAGTGCACAATTGAGCCATTTTGGATAGATTTGGAGACACTAAGAGACAATGCCTAAATTTTCTAAACTTTGTATTTCTGGCACTTTATTTTTATCTAGATTTGGAAAACCGAATCTACTAATCTAGTATTGTAAATGGTACAACTGTCTTGTTTCATTTAAGCCATTTTCCAAGTTTTTGTGATGCGTCCACTTGAAGTTATAAAGCCTTCAATACATAACCCCCTAAATAGGTGTGAATTGACCAAATTTAGCATCTCCGCGATGGGGTTAATGAAAATGGTCAGGTTACACCAGGTTGAAATTTGGAGACAGCTGATTAGTATCTGTTTACCTACAGTTGAAATCAGAAGTTTACATAGACTTAGGTTGAAGTCATTAAAACAAATTTTTAACCACTCCACAGATTTCATGTTAGCAAACTATAGTGTTGGCAAGTCAGTTAGGACATCTACTTTGTGCATGACACGTCATTTTTCCAACAATTGTTTACAGACAGATTATTTAACTTTTAATTCACTATATCACAATTCCAATGGGTCAGAAGTTTACATACACTAAGTTGACTGTGCCTTTAAATAAATTTAAAAATCCTTTGCATGCCATGACTTCCTGATATCTGTGACCCAACAACATCAAAAGACTCTAGATATCTTATTTTCTGGTACTCTTCCAAGTGATACTATAATGTCTCTGCATTTGAATGGTTTGATATCTCAGACCCTTGATGACTTACAGCCATTTTACCAATAATGTATTCCATACTGTTTCAGCATAATTTACAGGTAAATCTAGTTCCACCCCCCAATTCCCATAGAGATCCATTCAAATGCAGAGACTTTATAGTATCGCTTGTAAGAGTACCAGAAAATAAGATATCAAGAGTTTTTTGATGTTGTTGGGTCACAGACATCAGGAAGGCATGGCATGCAAAGGATATGTGACCAAAATTATAATTTTTTTATTTAAAGGCACAGTAAACTTAATGTATGTAAATTTCTGACCCGGTGGAATTGTGATATAGTGAATTAAAAGGGAAATAATCTGCCTGGCATATTTTTGCATTGGCATCGTGATTTTGGAGCATATGCTACCATGCACTCTTGCCCTTTGCTGATGATGCCTTTCTCTTTGTGTTCCATCATGCTCATACCACCTTAGACAGCGTTGGTCATTAAACATCAAGTTGAGGTGTCTTTGGTTACTGAAGCAAACTGTTGGAGCAAATGGAGCTCTCTTTCAAAGCAACTAAGGTTTCCAAGGTTTTACATTTTTATACATGTACCTTCATGCTGGTATGTTAAACGATCTTAGATTTTTTTTGGAGAGATTATAAGATTCTTATTTTTATTTTGTTAATATGATTTTGAGAACAGCATTTTAAATGGAAATGTAAAGGAGGCTAAATTGTGGATTTAGTTGTGATTTATCATTGCTGGGATCGTGATATTCCACAATTGTTCTTCTACATGGATCATGTTCTACGTAATATAATGACAACTGTTAAAGAGCACTATTGCTCTTATTTATGAATGTTTATAAAGTAGCAATGACATTCTGATTAGTGAATGTGTTATTATATATGTGTTATGGTCTATATACAGTACAGCAGTACTGAGGGCGGCAGTGTAGTATAATGGTTAAGGAACTGGACTTGTAACTGAAAGGTTGCAGGTTCGATTCCCAGGTAGGACACTGCCGTTGTACCCTTGAGCAAGGTACTTAACCTGCATTGCTTCAGTATATATCCAGCTGTATGAATGGATAAATGTAATAAGAAGTATGTAAGTCGCTCTGGATAAGAGCGTCTGCTAAATGCCTATAATGTAAATGTAATGTAACAGCACAGTAAGTGTCACAATGTCTGTTTCGAGAAACACACATTGCCAGGCTCTTTGAATATCCATTATTTAGTTTGACAAATTAATGGAAAGCTTGCATCATCGGTTGTGTACTATATATGTTTCATGGCTCTGCAGTGGTGGTTGTAGCCAAGATTGCACTACTACTGCCTTGCGTTCCATGGCTCCCCTAGTGTATCATATACTGTACTGCACTTCTACAGTAAATTAACAAGTGTAGCATAAACTTCTATTGCACTTCCGCAGGACACTGTACAGTATGCACATATCAGGTGTCTTAAGGCAATTACAATGAGCCAAGACAGCCTATGGCAGTTTTATGCCAAGATTTATGTACGTAATGTAATAATAAAACAGGTTTTTCTTTCCCTGAAAAGTTTCCTGCTTATAATGCTGACAATATGTATTATGACTAACATGAAACAATGTGTATTCATAAATATATCTCCATCCAATGGGGAAAAAATGACAAACCTTTGTCAATATTTATTTTTAGAAAGCAGAAAAAGCAAAAGGAGAGAGGCTTCAGGCCCTGCTCTGAGAAGAATGAAATTGCTGAACTGGACTCTGCATTCTACTCACTATTACATTTTCAAAAAGAAAAAAAAAATACTTGATTATGAAAACGTAGCGTTCCCCCAGCTCTCCTTTTTGACTGATCAGCTGATGAAGAGACTAGCTGCACGCTGCTCTGCCGGGTTGTTAATTTTATCCCCTCTAACAGTGATTGCTGATAGCCGGCCTACTGATTTCAGACAGGTAAATATCCTTCTTTATTGTCTTCTACAGGATTCGGTAGGGCTACAGCATAGGCACAGAGTGTGTAGGTGTGCAACAGATCAAATGCTTCTTTCCCAGCCGCAGCAATCTCGGACTTGCGAAGACGGTGATGAAATGAAAGAGTACAGAAAATGCATGCAGCAAGATTTTATGTTACACATCATGCTTTTACGCTCTGGAATTAAGATGAAATAACTGCAGCTCTCTGAGGTGATGCTCACTGCATTGTTAACCGCTGGCATTCGATTAGTAACAGATTTCTTTGTTGTTGCTGCTGTCATCATTGCTGTACTCACTCATCTCCGGTATTTCTGCCTGGTCTGTGATTTTCTGCATTCCCATGGATTGTGGTGCAGATTTTTGCTGTTGATTATTAGGCCTGGTTTCATAGGATCCCCGAGAGGATGTGCGTTTTCCGCTCGCTCGCTCGCTCGATCCGAACATTTAACTGCTCAGTCTCTGCTTCCGAGACCTTATCCCTGAATCTTTTTTCTTTGCTCTGTAGCTGTTTTGACAGAACTGAATGCATTCCCCTTAGAGGGGATATATTTATGCGTTGCATTGTTCATCCTAATTGTGTGTATCTGCATTGGAATTGCATCAGGAGCATTAGCTGGGGTACAGGGAAAGATAAAAAAATGAGCGAGTGAGGTAATTGCATCTGCTGATGGGGGATGGGAAAGACAAGCCGTGCCTCATACATGTGTGAACAAAAACAATGAGGTGGAGAACCAGAGTGGAACACTGCATCAGGAGCGCACTTATATCAAATATATAGTAATATGCCAGATATATCATAGACGGTCATATAGTGGGTATCAGATTCTCTCGAGAAATGTATGTGTCATCTATTGATTCTTAAATAAGGGAAATGCGCGTGTGTGTGTGTATGTGCATGCATGCGTATATATGTGCGTGTGTATGTTTGCTTAGCAATATGGTTTTGACAAAAGGTAATATTTCATTTTTGTTGATATTTATGTGATGCGGGACTTTTGAATGTTGCCAGTCGTGAAATTGTCTATTAAAGAAAAAAGGAACGTGAAAATACGCATTTCTGATTTTGTGTGAATAGTGCCTTTTATAATATATCCAAAGAAAACGTGCAAATAGGTTGTATGAGGAAATATGCACGTCATATATATCGTCTCTGCGAATACATTTTGTACAATGTAAATATACCTCTCTTAAACTGCAAACTGCATTTTCACATGGATGTCATAATGTATGCGCACTATACAGTTACTATGAGACTGCCTGTCAGACACAAGTGACTAGGATTAAGGCAAAATGTCAAAAGTATCTATGGCTTTATTTGTTTGTAGCTGGGACATTATTTCCGCTCTGCACCACATTATTTGTCATAAAATTGTATTAAATCAGGCTATACTGTATATAAAGGCATGTAACATTAAAAGATAACAATAAAATAATAAACAAAAAATTATATTAGCCAGACAGCAATATAAATGAATTGCATTTATGTTGGCACACTAAAGCCTCGAGTGGTATAAATCACATGACTATATTTGATGAATAAGACAATATATCATAGCAGATAATTATAATTATAATTATTCATGATTTTACAGAAAGCTGTAGTTGGTACTTAGAAAGTCATCCACAAAATGGTATCTAGCCATTTGTTAGTTGTAGTAATAACTACAGAGATATTGTTAATATTAATACACAGATATATTATACACAAAACATATACACCAATCAGCCACAACATTAAAACCACTGACAGGTGAAGTGAATAACATTGATTATCTCATTGTTATTTTGGTTCTGTACTCTAGCACTTTGAGTTTGAAAGGGTACGATGACAATGAGGTTGAAGTGCAGACTGTCAGCTTTAAACCCCCCATTTTTGGTCATCAAAAAATATTGGATAGTTTAACATAATGTAGAATAAAGTAATATTTTTTTATATTTGGTTGCATATTCTTTGCATGCCATGACTTCCTGATGTCTGTGACCCAACAATATCAAAAGACTCTTGATATTTAATTTTTTGGTACGCCTACAAGCGATACTATAACCTCTCTGCATTGAATGGGAATTGGGGGATGGGACTAGATTTAGCTATGATATTTGAGCAATACCTTATTGCTGTAAAGCTGCTGATTTCTTGTCCATTTTCTTAAAAAAAGGACTGCATGCATTGAGGATAGCTGTCTTGTTGCTCTCTGGTTTACTGGCCCTAAAGGCTTGATGAACAAGAGTGTTCATAGGGCTTAATTTGGAAAGTGATGCAAGTGGTTTCCTCAAGGAGTTTAATAGTTTGCCCAATTAAAGTGTGGGTTTGTGTAATTTCTAATTGAGTATATTTATTAAGGACACTGAGACTTCCATAGAGTTACAGTGCCCTCCACTATTATTGGCACCCCTGGTAAAGATGAGTAAAAAGGGTTATAAAAAATTCACCGTTTGGTGAAGTAGCTTAATCTCGCACTGAAATTTTAAAAAAAATCCAACCTTCAATTGAAGTAAATTTATTATGAGAAAAAAATCCCTCATCTCTCATCAAGAAATAATTATATTTAACAAAACCACATGTGCCACAATTGGCACCCCTGTATTTATATATAGAATAATGTAATATTTGTATTTATTTTTGGTTGCATATCCTTTGCATGCCATGACACCCTGATGTCTGTGACCCAAAAACATCAAAAGACTCTTGATATCCTCTTTTCTGGTATAACGCCTCTGTATTTGAATGAATTGGGGGGTGGGACTAGATTTAGCTGTAAATTACACTGGAACAGTGATGGTTTGAGGCTCGTTTGATACCTCAGACTCTTGATTACTTTATTCTACATTATGTTAAACTGTCCAATATTTTGTACAAAAGGTAGAGTACAGAACCAAAATAACAACGAGATAATCAATGTTATTCACTTCACCTGTCAGTGGTTGATCGGTGTATATATCCGAATATATTTGTCAAAATATAATTGTTCTATATGTGCACCAAAGTATTGTTGTTAAAATTATCCAAAGTTACAACTAAATAGTCACCAAACTAACAAGCCATATTTCAAATCAAGTCTACTCATGTTCCTACATTTGTTCAAGAAACTTGGCCCTGTTTCTTCATCATGCACAATGGGGAGACTTAATAATTGGAGGACTGTAACATGTCTGATGGTGTAATCAGCAGTAAAGTTAAAAAGAACAAGCAGGAAAATAGCAAGAAGAAGAGGAAGAAACAAAATGAGAAGGAAATGCAATATAACCCAAGTTTGGTGCTTTATTGTCGGCAGTTTAAAGTTGTACCTGCTCTCTGTGTGTTTACATGAAGGGTAATGTTATTATTATTTGTTGGGAACAAGAATCAATGGCCATTGAAATGTGCCAAACTCTGTGATGTCACTTTGAAAAAGAAATGGGAAGAAACAGCAAAATTTACATAGGAGTGCATTCCAGATAAAACATTTGACAAAATCCAGAAAATATAATTACATCACTAAAGTTTGAAAAAATAATGGTGTCAACAGGTCAGTCAGCCCAACTAGGCTTGTTATTTACCGACAGACTGAAAACCACTCTCTCAAGCTCACACTTGATTGCCCTGGGGGTATCTGTGAAGTACATGACCTTACATACTATTTTCTGCATACATCTCTGCTTAAAAATACTTCCTGCAACCTGGTTGTAAGGGTTTGGGTTTGTAGCAATGAGCCAAACACGACAAAACAAAACACGATTACAGAACAAGTCACTCTTGTGAGGACCACTGAAAAAGTCTCAGTAGCAAAATAATTAACAACCCACTAACACTCTCTATGGAAATCTCTGATCAGTTTGGGG